>JBBPKD010001033.1:0-12253 GCA_038089075.1 Singerocomus inundabilis
CTGGTGTCCCCCCCGCCTAATCCACTTGTTACCTCTCCTACCCTGCCTACCAAGGTGGCCTAGTGAAGTATCCTTCAAGTAGCAGATTGTTATTTGCCCACCCACCAGCAATGGTGCCTGGGAGTGAGGCAGTCTGGAGATGAAGCCAACCTCCACCCCATCCAGTCCAGCCAGTACCAACTCGTATACCATGACAAGACAACCCCTCAAGACTTGCAGTATGTCGCACCTTCATTTTATTATTTAACCAGTATTCCAGAGCCCAGGATGGGCTAGACAGCATCGCGCTGTACAGGGTAGTTCCCTCCAGATAACTATGCAATCACCCAAGGGTATAGTATTGCCCAACTACGATTATGCTGTTACACAGGTACCAGTATTAGGAGGAAGACAGAGCATCATTGCAAGAGTACGATCACTACTATAGCATTGCAATAGTATGCTAGGAGTTCATATGTGGAAGCTCCTCTTTACCGCCGTCCACCCCCTCTTCTATCCGCAACCCCATTCCCTGCTGTCCAGTGCCCTCTTCCCCAACATTCTAGGTTTAGCCCCATAGCAAGATGCTGAGTTGCCTGACAGGATCACAGAGTTCTAGGTTAGGCAGTGTTTCTCCTTTGCAGTTGCAACATCGTGAGGAGGTGAAGAGAGTGAAGATGTGAAAACGTGACAGGGTGAAAAGGTGAAAAGGTGAAGGGACAGAGTGGTCATGTGATCAGGGAGAATGTGTCATAACATTCACAACAGAGAAGAGCGACAAGATGGCTTCAAGGAAAACTCAGAGACAAGGGCAATCTTCATCTTGGTCAACTTGAATTCTTAGCTGGGGCCTTACTTTCATTTCTAAACAAATAACCAGGGCTTTGAATCCTTGTATCACTTGAATCAGAATGAAGCTTAATCCTTGATGTAAGAAGAAGGAGAGATGATGTTTCTTGGGCTTGACTAGGGAAACATCTAAAGACCTAGAAAATAGACTGAGTGGTAACAGAGGGATCTGCTGGACACTTGTTTATGTCAACTTGTTTGAAAGCTAGTTTATAGTCTTTGCAGACTCTAGGCAGTTTATCATCATGCTGGATTAGATAGTTTATAGTCTTTCCAGACTCTAGATCTTTTATCATTGTGTTGGACTATTAGATTTTGAGTTCCTACAAACTGAATCGTAGTTTATAGTTATTGCAGACTATATAGAAAGCTTTGATATTATCTCTGCAATAGGTTTTTATTTTAGAAACATATTTATCCTCTTGTCAGAGCTGGATCTTATCTCTTTTAGACTTTTGTATTTTTGTTTTATATCTTCTATATTTTGTATATTGTTTTATGAATTTTCTGGAGTGCAAACAGAGAGAAAAGAGGAACATAATTGAGGATCAGCTTGACATCTTGAATACTTGAAAGTCTTGTCATTATGCAGGCCCCATTGGTGCCACCCATAAACTGAAATAATGTTCTAAAACTTCAATCATATTTTTGACTTGGGCTTCTCCTAAAGAAAACTAAAAAGAAAAGTAAAGTAAACCTTTTTAAAATCATGTTCAGGATCAAAAGAGTTTCTGTTCATCTCTGAAACCATGATGTTTTACAACTGTGCCAAATGTCGAACCATTTCTATTCTGGTTGAGAACTAAAGATCTTTGCTTGTGTGCAGACCTGGAAGTTTTTAATGTCTACTTCAAGACAAATACAATCTTGATTCTTTAAATTCTTGATCTTAACTCTAGGTGCAAGCCTCACTCCACTTAAGGCAAATAACCAGCAGCTTTAAGCTTCTGATCTTAAGTCTTCTGAACCTTGATCATAAGTTCCAAGTTTAATGATGATGTGAATGGTTGGAGAGGTTTATCGACTGATCTCAAGTCAGGGGTTTAAGCAGTTTCTGAATATGCTTAGATTCTAATGATTGCCTTGTTATGACCACCAGAAAGTGTTTAACAACTGCTTCAAGTCATATGCTTCTCTTGATATCCTTTTCCTTTGTAGGCCTCACTTTCTGAGGAATGAATAATTGTACACTGAATGATTTATATCTTGAAAAGAACTTCAATGTTTATAGACTGTGCTGATTGTCTGTTTCAGTTTCTGTCCATGACTAGGAACTGGGGGTAAACAGTTTAACTTTGTGTTCAGGAATTGGGTTTAGTTTCTGTGCATAATCAGGCACTTGATGATAACAGTTGTCACTGGAAACATTTAACAATTGTTCAATCATCTCTTGACCTTGATACTACTAGTGTGAGGGCGCAACCTTGATCTTGAGTTCCACATTTAGACTCTGTGCAGATTGAGTGATAATAAAGAAGGAAAATAAAATCATCTTCAAGTCTTCAATTCTTCAACTTGATTATTCTTTAACATCCTAGCATAAGTTTCACTTTGTAGGCTTCACTTCTTCCATTTCTTTCAGAGCAATGCTTCTTAATTCCACCAAGTACTTTTTCAACTGGCTTCATATTGGTGTTTTGATGTCAGCTAGGCTTTAGGCTAGACCTACTTGGGGCAAACATCTTCAGAACTTTCTCATATCTAAAAAGAAAACTCTAGGACTTTTCTACACATCTTCTTTATCCTTACTTGTGAAGCTTTTAATGTCTTCTCTGAACAGAGATTAATTGGAGATAGGAGTAGTGTCAGGTATTGATAATGTCATTGCTGGGACTTGGCGATGAGGGAATGAAAAAGGGATCAAAATAGATAAAAAATAGATGTCATCAAATAGATTCTTGAGGTCATAAAATATTTCTTGCTTCTTGTACCAGAACTTGATCAGCACTAAAGACTTCATAATAAAACTTAACTTGAACCAAGGAATTAAGCATCTCTTATTTTAGATCTGGAGCCATGCCTCTCATTTCTAGGACATCTTGGCAGATCGTTTGATGAATGAAAGTCTTGTCTTGATTGTAAATATTGCAACAGATGGTTCTTCTAAGATACTTGAGCAATCTTATAGACATTCCAGTTAAAGCATTAGCTGGTTCTATGCTTTGATAACCACCATCTTGAGAGATGTGTACTGAGACCTTTGACTGGAACATCATGTGGGTGAGAACTTGACCTCTATGTGAAAGTATTCTTCTTTATCTTATAGAGCAAAAAGATCTTTTATTCTCCTTGTGTGATGATAAGCTTCAGATTGACTCTTGATATCTTTTGGAGCTAGTTTTCACATTTCCACTGGCCAAACAGAGGGTCCCACCATGTCCTCTATTGCTAATTTCAACCAGGCATTTCAATCTTGAGTCTTTCTTCAGCAAATGTCTTCAGAGAATATACTAGTCTTCTTGCTGGTGTATAAATCATTGATATGAGGGTAAGAGCAAGAGGTTGGGAAATGTCAAAGGGTATGGCATAACAGACAAGGAATAGTAGAAGCTGGGTGGCCTCTAAGGCAAGGACAGGATCTTCTTCCTTGATTTGTGTTTGACTGAAGCTAGGGCTCAATGGTCTAAAGGAAAAGTATTCTAATGCCTTTGCAAGTGCACTATTAGATACTGTCATGAACAGTAACATGAGTTGAGTTTGGTTGCAATGGTATATGCAGATATAATGCAAAGTTACCAAGATCTTCTTCAAGGACTGGGCTGGAAAGCTAAAGAATCAGGTATTTGGATGACTGTGGCCTCTTCAGGTTGCAGGACAGTATGTCAGCCTAGTCCAAGTGTTGCAAGTGCAAATGAGCAAGCACTGCCTAACTCTATTTTCCATAATCCTGTCAGGCAACCTGATACTCTTGCTACAGGACAGAACCTATGATGTCAGAGAGGAGAGTGCTGAACAGTAGGGAATGGGGTTGTGGTGATAAAAGAGGGGGTGGATGATGGATCTGGCATCTTTTATTGAACTCCTAGCATACTCTTGCAATGCTATAACAACCAAGCTACTCTTGCAAGCTGGTTTTGTCTTCCTCCTAATGCTGGCAGCTATCTGACAGTGTAATCATATATGTACCACACCTGGGTACTAGGATAATCATGTAGTTATCTAAAGGGAACTACCCTTAGACATTAATAGCCCAGGCATGAAGCCTACTGGAATAAATTAGTATACATGAAGGACTGGTTTGCATACTGCAATAATCTGGGAGTTGAATCTTGCTGGGATATGAGTTGAAACTGCAAAGGCTGGCTGGACTGAATAGGGGTAAGGGTTGCTTTATCTCCAGAGTGCCTCACTCCCAGGCACCATTACTGGCAGGTGGGCGAATAATGCGCTGTTACTTATTATTGCTTATCATCACTAGGCCACCTATTGCTAGGCAGGATAAGAGAGGAAACAAGTGGATTAGGCTGGAGGGATACCAGCCAACTCATAACCCCTTATATACAGTTATAGAAGAGTCTAGGGTATATGGACATTAAAGTAGGCTATGCTAGGGTAGAGGGTAAGAGTCCATGAGGTTACAACTAGGCAAGCCTCAAGTAAAAGGTAAGGCCTATGGTTAGAAGATCAAAAGCATACCACAAGGCTAGAATGAAGAAATGGAAGATTAATCACAAAGTGTGAAAAATCAGAAGGGGAATCATGGCAAAGATCCATCTAGGATCTTGCAGGGTTTGTGATAGGAGTCATGACCAATCAATCAGGAATAGGAGGTGAGAAGAAGGCATGGTAGCCTTAAGGTATAATCAAAGGTTAGGGGATTGGTGATGTCATAAGGGTCATGATAGTTGTGAAGAGTGTGAAGAGGTAAAGACCTAGGATGTGATCACATGACAAGGTAAAGGCATGAAAATGTGAAGGGACAGAAGGGTCACATGATCAGGGAAAGTCATAAGTTCACAACAAAGGGTCTAGAAAGTCTACACTTGACTCTACCTGGATCAAGCATAACAACAACCCCATTTGACATTACTTCCCCTCCTTCTCAGTCCTTGCTTCATCTTCAACCACCAATCATTGTCCACTAATTATTACTTAGGCTATGAAAATCTTACTCTGTATTTTTACCATTTTTCTTTCATATCATGATATTACCATAGCATCTGTCAATCAACCTCACTGCCTTGCACAATTTTATTACATGGCTCACTATGGTTCTAGCAGCTACCAAAGGGAGCCATGTCAGTTCAAACTCTACTTAATAATAGTCTACTTATACAGTGAATTTTCTGTCCTTTTTGTTAGCTTTTTTCATACTTTGTGATTTGAAGGATGCTTGTAGACTACATTTGCATGCTTTTTGGGATTCATGGTATTGCGGCTTGTTCCAGTATACTCGAAGTCATGAAAAAGCTTCAAAAGTCTGGAAAATAAACATGTTAATTTACTGATGTATCCATGTGTGCCGAAGGGACTGCACTGAGCAGTGTCAAGGTCATATCTGAGTCCACATCCATATTGTTCAGACTCGAGTCCGTGTTTGTGTTCGTGTTCGTGTTCATAACTGTACCGGT
Source organism: Singerocomus inundabilis (assembly GCA_038089075.1). Lineage (NCBI taxonomy): Eukaryota > Fungi > Basidiomycota > Agaricomycetes > Boletales > Boletaceae > Singerocomus > Singerocomus inundabilis. The sequence continues at coordinate 5,400 of JBBPKD010001033.1, forward strand.
GCCTGCGCTCAAACAAGGTCATTGCCATGAAAGCGGCCATCATATAATCGTACGATATCGGACATCAGCAAATTAGCAAATTACTTTTTCGTGTTCTCTCGCGCTTTCTCGCGCTTTCGGCACTTTCCCGAATTACGAAAAGCACGAAAAACTTACGAAAAAGTGACAAAAGAGTAACGTGACATTTTCCTGATGGAGTAGCAGGTCTGACTAACACTATCATTACGAAAAGGCCAGCAACTTGAAACAAACTAACGAATTTGGATCCTTCCGTCATCCAGACTTCCTGGAAATCGAGCACTCACTACTCCAAACAAGGGGGACCCATACACCAGGTAACGGAATGGCCAAGTCAGCAGAACTCGGGTTGTTCCGTTGGAATACGATATAAATGTGCGTTCTCAGCGTTCACAACACACCTAACGTCGCCCTCCCGAAATGCAATGGATAGTGTCAGCGCTACTTGATCGCGCGCTTGTGACATTGGGCGTCATAGGCGTCACCACAGGTATCATATGGATTGTACAATCATTCAAGCGTCCTAATGTACGTCAATGTCCGTCGTCTTGAGGCTGTGCATTTTCTTTCTTTCATCCTATCCCTCTTTACTTAGTTGGATGCATTCCCAACTGTGGGATCAAGTGGCTTGTGGGGTGGCATCAAGTTCATGACGAATGCCGCGGCCATAGCCAAGGAAGGATGCAGAAAGGTAAGCAACACTCTTTTTACTTGATAGTCTAACCTATCTCCGTGGTATTTGTAGTACAAAGGTGCTCCATTCAAAGTTGCGACCCTCTATCGCTGGGCTGTCATCATAAGCAACCCTGTACACATAGAAGAAGTGCGAAACGCGCGTGATGATGAGTTATTGTTTGTGGAGCCTGCTCTTGAAGTAAGAAGGATGTTTCTCTGTGGCGAACTTTTCTGAAGGATTATGAAAAGGACTTCAATATCGAATTCATGATTGGATCCAAGCATATGCGTAGTGTTACCCACGGTGTTGCCTCAATACGATCACAACTCACTCGCAATCTCGGAGTCTTGTTCCCTGAGGTGCGGGATGAGGTCACCACAGCATTTGATGAGATTTTGGATCTCAAAGACAACGGTGGCGTATTTCCTGTCATGAGAAACAACACGTTGCTCATATTAGTTGACAAGAATGGAAGAGTGTACCAGCATTGTCCACTATCCAACAAGTCGTGTGCAGGGCTAGCAATAGAGCATTTGTCGGTCTTCCACTCTGTATGTGTCCTCTTTCGCGTCCTGCTGGCAATTTCGAGCCTTCATCTTAGGTCGTAATCCGGACTTCGTAGCTCTCGTTATCAAACACAGTATGAATGCTACTTCGGCAATTGGCGTTATCGTAGGACTCTTCCCAACATTTTCGAAAGCGTATGTCCTTCACAATTGTCTGTTAAGGAGCAGTCCCTATATTCTTTCTAGCCTATTTGTCCGCTGTATTGAAAGCCTCAGTAAAAACACTATACCGGGCATTGTGCATCTTCGTCCAATTATCGAGGAACGACAGAAACACTTGATTGAGTACGGGCATGGTTGGGACGAGAAACCCGTTTGTTGTACTTGATTATAATCAGAACCAACCTCATTTATTTATTTATTGTAGTGCGACCTTCTATCGTGGGTGATGGATGAAGCAGGCCTTGATGCTACAGTCGAATCAATAACGACCTGCATGTTGTCATCTAATTTTGCTGCTGTCCACGTGCGTGACTGTCACCATCTTTAGGTGCAATGTTTGTCTGATGCGCTACCTTATAGACATCTTCTAACGTGTGTGCTACCTGGTGATCGTGTCTTTATCTTTTGGTCATGCTCAACTGTAGGCTTTCACAAACACGCTCTACAACCTAGCGGCGAACCCTCAATATATGCAGCCTCTCCGTGAGGAGGTTGAGGCTATTGTTGAGAAAGAGGGGTGGTCGAGAATATCCCTGGGCAAGATGCGCCAAACCGACAGTTTCCTCAAGGAGACTATGCGCACGGAAGGCATCGCAACTTGTCAGTCAGTTCTACTTACTATACTGTTGGCTCATCTATTTTTTCTACTATAGTAGGGTTGATGCGGAAGGCTGCCAAGGATTTCATGTTCTCTGACGGAACATTGATCCCGAAAGGCACTAGAATCTATGTGCCCCTTGCAGTGATGCATTATAATGATGCACTGTATAAAAATCCAGAGGTTTTTAATCCTTTCCGGTTTGCAGACAGGGGCAACGGCAATGACGGAGGCGAGAAACATCAGTTTCCTGCGACTTCTCCTGAGTACATGCCGTTTGGACACGGTCGACATGCATGGTGTGCTCTTCATTTATCTCCATATTCATACTCCCGTTGATGTATTTGATCTCTTTATTTAGTCCTGGTCGTTTCTTTGCTGCGGCTGAGCTGAAATTAATGTTGGCTTACATTGTCATGACGTACGATGTAAAACTGGAGGGGAATAAGGGTCGCCCACCGAGTGTCTCAGACGGGGCATACATCCTGGCCAATCCCAAGGCCAGAGTGATGTTCCGAAAGCGGGTTCGCCAGGCCGTGAAACATTAGCTGGTCCGTTCTCTTAGTGTCGTTAATTTTGCTTTATGGATACAGCTCAGTGTGTATGTACTATAGTTGACTGAGTACGTGATTCGACCATGTAGCTAGTTGGGGGGACTGGACTCTCGTCGGGAACCCAGTCTTTAGTTAGTGTGCCAGAGGGAAGCCTGGGCTGTCGGTCCTGTTTGCTGCGTCCGTCGGACCCCTAGGCTTTCCGAGGATCAGGGCCGCGGGCAAGGAGGCGGGATTGGGAGCGGTTGGAGGCGGTGATATCTCTCGTCAGGGGGCTACCGCTACCCAAATCGTGTTAGGTTTTTGATTTCTTATCTTCACATTTCACACCTGACACGATCACATGATTGTTGACATCTATTTGGAACATTCTACAATGTTCTATTTTTCATTTCCATTCATGACATCATGCCCTTTATGTTATGATATGGGAAATATACATTATTTCCTATGACCTTTCTTTTTCCCTGAACATGTGATCATTCTGACCCTTTACATCTAGCATGCCTTCAACTGTCACATGTTCATATGTTCACATCTCTTCACACTTTCACAACTTCATACCAATCTGCATTATATCATGATCACCCTTAAGGCTACCAGGCCTTCCTCATATCTGAACTCCCATTTGATCAGTATGAACCCTGCAAGATCCTAGATGGATCTCTGCCATGATCCCTCCCCTGATCTTTCTGTTATGTTTCTACCCATATGCTTCACTTCTTTTTCACTTTACCATTCATCTCCACTTTCCTGGTGTTGACCCGGGCTTTGCCATCACTCTCGCCTAAACTGTGCTTCATCTTCAGATCTTCTTTTCCACACACAGCATGGCTTCTTGATTGACACATTTACTATTTCATTTTTTGATTGACAGCTGTTGTTTTGACTTGACAGCTGCTATGTATTTTGCTCTGACAGCTGTCACTCTCAACCCTTGACACCTGTCTCCTATTTGTTACCAAGGTACTGTCCTTTCCCACACCCACCCTACATAATGGTCTGTGTGCAGTCTGGATACATATATAAAGCTGGTACTTTACATATGATACCTTAGCTTAGTTCTTTCTTGTCTTACCTAGTGTTTGCAACATTAGTTTGCTGGCTAGATCAAGGTCCCCTAAGTCTCACCACAGTCCTAAGTCCCTTGCCACCCACATGCAAGGCTCCTCAGTACCCCCTTCATCTCAAGGGAACCTTGGTATGCTCTTAGAACCCATAACATGAGTTCACCTCATTCTTGCAAGGGCTATGCTCGACCTTACCCAGGCCAAGCATAACAAAAGAACTAAGCTCTCAACCATAGCTAGTACCAGCTAGTCTGCAACCCCACAACCACCACACTCCCCAGTAACCACACTGGTCCTACCTGGCAAAGTCCCAGGAATGCCCGAAGACCTCCACCACCATAATCCTCCACAGAAGAGGACTCTCCCTCTGAAGAAAGTGATCAGGACATCTATGTCCCTGATTCCCCTAGTCAACGCCTAGCCCTCTCGCTAGCCCACACTCTCCAACATCAGGTGAGTATTCCTAGATCCCCTACACCACCCTCTCCCACTTCTGTTACTCAAAATCTCCCATTTCCCCTACCTTTGTCACCCTCTACCCAGACAAATCCAATGTCTTTGTCCAAAGCTATGGAACTCTGTCTCAGAGTCCCAAAACACTACAACAGTGACCACAAAACCGCCATGAAATGGCTTGATGTTGTCACCTTTTACCTTGCAGTAAATGCTGATGTTTACAACACAGATGCTAAGCAAATTGCTTTTGCATTATCCTATATGACTAATGGAGCTGCCTCTTTGTGGGTGGAAAACTTCTGAAATGAAGCATGCAACAACTCAACATCAACCATCAAGATGGGAACCATTGCCCAATTTAGAGCTAAGTTTTGCAAATCATTCAAACACCACAATATGATAACATCAGCAATACATTGGCTGGCCAACACACAAATGGAGAAGGAGAAGGGAACATGGAAACCCCCCATCACTGACTACATTAATACCTTCCAAAACAATGTCACCACCTCTGATATCAAGGATGAGAACATTCTCATCAACTACTTTGCAGCAGCTATCCCCTCCTTTATTATGAGAAGAATACTTACCATGGATACCATTCCAGACAAGATTGAAATGTGGTACAACAAAGCCACATCTTTTATGGAACAAAACAACTGGGTGAATTAGATCGCCAACCAAACTAAGAAGCCAGGAGGTCAACAATACCAAAACTTCTCGCAATCTCCCAGAAAAGAAAGGGATCCTGACACTATGGATGTGGATGTTGTAAGACTAACCAAGCTTACCCCTGTGGAATGAGAAAGGTGTAGAAAGGACAAGCTCTGCTTTAGATGCAGAAAACTGAAGCACATCACACCCAAATGCTGCCAAGATGAAGAAATCAAATTCGACCTTAAGAAGTCCAAGAAATCTGAAACCTGGATTGAAGAAATCCCAGAACTCAAAGAGATTAATGACAAAGAAATTGAGGTTGATGAAAAGAAAGTCAACCAGTTGGGTTTTTAGCTGGAAGGGCTTGGACATCGCAAGTACCTTTCTATGAAGAATTCTCTGCTAGAGTCTTGTCTTCCATAGAAAAAAATGCCATCACTGTCAAAGCCCAAATACAGTGCTCGTTCTCTAGCAAGAATATTGATGTAACCACACTCCTGGATAGTGTTACACTTGACTCAGATAGGATTGGGTGTAGACCTTTTGGACTCTTCCAATGGTCTTGGAGCTCGGGAGGGATGATGGGGGCTCCTGCTGAGCCATCAGTGGATGAACTGAGTGGTCCTACTTAGCTAGGACTCAAGGGAACTCCGGTGGCTACCCCTGAGCTATCAGGGGTACTTGCTGGATCTTGCTGAGCAATGAGGAGGCTAGCAAGCAAGGAGGGAAGCAAGCAAATATATTGCAAGCTATATCCGAAGGTATAATGTGCACTGCAAGTACACAAGGGAGCCTGTCTAAGTGCTATGCCAAGGTACAAGGATATTGAGTCCAGTATGAAGGTAGAACAAAGCTAAGGTATGTGTAGCTAAGGGCTCGGGTATATATAGGTGTGGGGATGGTGCACAGACCATGAATGGGGTGAAGGGAAAGGTCACAGGGATAACCATATGTATGGTAAAACATACAGTGGGTCTAGGGGGCTGCTGTCACGAACAAAGGAGATGGCAGGAGAGCCGTTGACTGAGTTAAGCAAATATCAAATAAATGGAATGGTGGGTCAAAGGGAACTCATTAGGGTATGGAAGCGAAGAGTGGAAAGGAGAAGCCCTGATAGTATCAGCAAGGTTCACTGAACTGGTGACAAGGAAAGACTTGAGGAAGGCCTAGAGGTAAGACTAGGTGATGCGATATGCGAGGCATATGATGGGCACATGACGAGAGGTAAAGTTGGTCTTGTGAGCGTCAGGTGATGAGGAAGTCTTGCAAGGGTGTGCGAGGAGTGCGTGATGTCATAGGTGATGATCTAGCATAGGGGTGCTAGAAAGATGAGGACTATGCAGTTAGAAAAGCATAGGACGAGTCAATGGGAAGTCACTGGATGTCTAGATGAGTGGGGGAGTCTAGAGGTTGACAGTGGGGAGGTTATGTGATAGGTCACATGATCAAAGGTACTCTGGAGGTCATGTGAGGTTGCATGTGATGTGAGAGATGTGTGGCAGTGAGGTACATGAGTCTAGGGAGACAAGTGTAGCGAGTGTAGCGAGGAAAAGAGTAGTCAGGGGATGAATCGTAACAGATAGTGAAGCAGAAATCAACTGCATGGATTGGCATTTCGCCCAATGCCATTGAATCCCACTCTGCAAACTCGATGTTCCCATCTCTGTATGCAATGTTGACTCTACCCCAAACAAAAGGGGCCTATTGAGATACAAGGCCTGCCACTTCATCAAAGTCAATGGGATAGTCCACAAGCTGGAATTCATTGTCATGCACTGCAGCAACAATGTGATCCTTAGGATGCCATGGTTCCAAAAGGCAAATCCTGCCATCAATTGGAAGAAAAGAACCATTCTCCTGTCAAAATTAATGGATGAATCTGAGAAGCTTTGTACAGCAAGAAGCAAAGTCAATTTCATCGAGAAAAAACTCCTACCTCCCCCTGAACATGTAAACTTCTCTGGAGAAGAGAAGGAACACCTATTATGTTATCTCCAATGAGAATCACTGGAAGATTCCCTTAAAAAGGTGGTAGCAAATGTCCAAAGGCACAAGAATGTTTCCATCAACAGAGTAACTAGGATTGGGAAAAGATATCTT
>JBBPKD010001034.1:0-12250 GCA_038089075.1 Singerocomus inundabilis
ACCATCATGTACCGTATATAAGGGGTTATGAGTTGGCTGGTGTCCCCCCAGCCTAATCCACTTGTTACCTCCCTACCCTGCCTACCAAGGTGGCCTAGTGTGAGCTCTGACTTGTAACTGGTTGACTATTCGCCTACCTGCCAGCAATGGTGCCTAGGAGTGAGGTTCCTGGAGATGAAGCCACCCCACTCCTCTTTCCCAGTCCAGCCAGTACCAGCTCGTATCCCAGAGAAGATCTAGAACCCAAGACTTCCAGTACATCGCACCTTCACTTTATTATTTAACCAGATATTCCAGAGGCGTCTATGGACGTACCGGGTGGTCCCTGCCAGATAGCCATGCGATTACCCAAGGGCACAGGCGTTGCCCGCATATGATTATGCTGTCAGATAGCTGCTAGTATTAGGAGGAAGTTAGGAGCTCGTTGCAAGAGTACAATGCTCACTATAGCGATGCAATAGTTTGCTAGGAGTTCTTAGGAAGAAGCCAGCTCCTGCTGTCAGCTCTCTCCTCATTCCCGCATCCCCATTCCCTGCTGTTCAGCGTTCCTCATCCTGACATCATGGTTTAGCCCCGTAGAGAAGATGCCAGGTCGCCCGACAGGACTATGGAAGATAGTGGATGGCAGTGTAGCTCCCTTGCGTCCGCAACACACCTCCCTTAACGCCTCTGTGGGGGTATTAATGCAACAAGACTCCAACACACAATGGCACCCCTGCACTTACCTCTCTCAGTCCTTCTCCCCCGCAGAGAAGAACTATGACATCTATGACTGTGAACTTCTGGCTGTAATCCACGCCCTCCGAACATGGAGACATTATCTAATGGGCTCTGTAGCCCCAATCCAAGTATTCACCAACCACAAGAATCTAACCTACTTTAGGTTAGCACAGAATTTGAACCAAAGACAAGCCAGATGGCTTCTTGACCGCGCAGATTTCAATTTGCAACTCCACCATGTCCCAGGCTCCACCCTTGGGGCACCCGATGCACTATCAAGACAAAAGGATCACAGGGAAGATGACTCTGTGAACAAACAAGTAACCCTCCTCCTGCAAAACATGTTTGTCAACCTTGTAGACATGGTATTGACCAAACAAATCACACACACTACAAAGACTGACAACTTCACAATGGATGTCCTCCATTCCCTTTCCTCCAGTGCACCTGACGTCCTTCAAAAATGCTTCACTGCCTTTCAAGAAGTCAAAGGCAACATCCTCTATAATGGCCAGATCTATGTTCCTCCAGATCTGCGACATGACGTAGTGCAACAGGCATATGACTACAAATTATTGGGTCACCCTGAGTACCTGAAAACTCATCAATTGGTTTCCTCCCAGTACTGGTGGCCTGGACTAGCCTTATATGTCCACTCTTACATTTCAGGTTGCACAGCATGCCAGGCAAACAAGGCCAATATGCACCCTACTACCCCTCCTCTGGTCCCTATCCCATCAATGGCCACACGACCCTTTCAACAAGTGTCATGTGATTTAATCACAGACTTACCTATTTCAGATGGCTTCGATTCCCTCCTGGTTGTGGTAGACCATGGCCTTATGAAGGGGGTAATTTTATGCTCTACAAAGAAAACAGCCACTGCCAAGAACATCGCAATTCTGTTCTTCAAATCAGTGTACAAACGGTTTGGGTTGTATGACAAGATCATCTCTGACCGCAGCCCACAATTCGCCTCCAAGTTCATTCTAGCCCTAGAAAAACTCCTAAAATACAACTTGTCACTCTTCACAGCATACCACCCGCAAACTGATGGAGAAACGAAGTGGGTAAACCAGGAACTTGAAACCTACTTACAAATCTTCTGCCAACAGGAACCTTCCAGATGGAAGGATTACGTCACCCAGATGGAATTCATACACAATAGAAGGCCCCACTCTGTCACTGGAAAATCCCCCTTCTATTTGATGATGGGGTATGAACCTGCAGCTCTCCCCACGGTCATCTCCCCTTCGGCTTCTCCTGCAGCCAACAACAGGGTTGAGAACCTTCTCAGGATACGGGACGAAGCGATTGCCACACACGACCTCACAAGACAACACATGAAAGTGTGATGGAACAAAAAGTTCTCCCCATTTAAGAAGGGAGAAAAGGTATGGCTGGAAGCCAGAAACCTCAAACAATGGGTTATTAACCCTAAATTCTCCCAAAAACACGAAGGACCATTTGTTATTACTGATGTCCTTTCCCCTGTAACCTACAGGCTCCGTCTTCCACAGTCATGGAAGATCCACTTGACATTCCATGCCTCCCTCCTGACCTGCTATCAGGAGATGGAGACCTACAGCAAGAACTTTCCTTGCCCACTGGCAGAACTTGTAGAGGGTGAGGAAGAGTATGAAATTGAAAAGATTATCAAACACCACAGAACAGGATGCAACCATTTCTTCCTGATCCAATGGAAAGGCTACTCCACATTGGATGACTCATGGGTCCCAGAGCAGGACATGAAAAATGCATCATGGCTCCTTCTAGACTATAAAAACTGTCACCACCTCTAATTCTCTTAGAACCCACCTTTAACCTGGACTACTACCTCCTCTGCATTCGCTTTGCAATCATGGCAATTTCTCTCAACAACGACACCATCTTCAACTCTTCTTTCTCCACTAAATCCTCCATCTCATCCTTAGATGTCTCTACCCCAGTGGTGACTGTGTCACCCCTTGATACCATTCCCAGGGAGTCTACTCCCACAGCTATGTCTCCTTTATTTTCCATTCCTCCTTCTTATGTTTCTTCTACTTTGGAATCATCCCCATGAGGGATTTTATCTGTTGATGTACTCCTCACAGCACACCAGGTGAGAGTTGGGAGCCCCCCTCCCTTCTACCACCAGCGAATCAGGAGCTTTGTCAGAGATTCCCGCATGGCCATACCCATCAATGCACACATTGATATGAATTCACCCCTCCATGCCCTCTATTCCACCCACCTCGCCACCAATTGCCTTTGCATGGCATTTAGCCACACCCACGACAATGCCAATGCAATGTGCACATTTCTAGTATCTGTAATGTCATCTGTTGCAGTTGACCTTGAATCCACCCACAATACCCTCATGTATCAACTAGAGTTCGGAGAATTCCTAGAGAGTTTAGACAAATACTTATGTCACATCAACCACGGCAGTACTACCACCACCTATACATCACCTGTCACTTCCTCTATGCCACTTTCCATTGAAGAGCTAGTTGTAGCCGAAAGGCTAGAGTCTTTCTGGACAGAAGGAGAAGGTAGAGTCGTCCTTCCCCACACTCACCCCAGATACCAGAAGGTGTGCTTCCAGTGCCACTGCCTAGGACACATTCGAGTTAACTGCCCTGTCTACCAATGTCCCCATTGCCTCAACTGGAGACCCGGACACAACCAAGGAGAATGCAGTATGCAATACCCTCGGCAGGTATCCATTAGAAATAACCAACTTCACACCCCAACTTCCCCTCCTTTCTCTTCCTCATCTTTGTCCAACCATACCAACGACTCTGAGCCTAGCTCCTTTTGCCACTCAATATGCAGAACTCAGAGACATGGTCCCAGACCATGACATCCCTCTCCTCCACCAACTTGTATCCCTCCTCCAACTCAGAGATGTCAACCACAGAGGCAGTCCCCCCAATCCTCTTCCTCTTTCTCCAATCATCACTCATCTCCACCTATCCAAGATGACATCATCGACTATGGTCAAGACTACGATGCTATCCTTAATGACCTCGATGACTCTGCCATTGCCAACATCACCAGATTCCCTGTAGGGTCCGGTTTGTTTTTCTAGCTTGCCAATGAACATGATTCACTGGGTAGCTCTCACTCTAGTGAGGGGGTAATGTTACAACTCCTACCTGTATGCTTTTCCCTCTTTATGCTTCTCCTTTATTTCCATTGGTCTTCACTCTCCCGGTGTTGACTCAGGCTTTGCCACCCTTTCTACACCTAAACTGTGCTTCATCTTCAGATCTTCATTTCCATGCACAGCATGGTCACTTGATTGACACTTCTATTATTTCCATTTCACACTTCTTTTGATCGACAGCTGTCATTTCGTCTTGACAGCTGCTACATGTTTCATTCTTACAGCTGTCATCCTCAACTCTTGACACCTGTCTCTTATTCATTACCAAGGTAGTGTCCTTTCCCGCACTTGCCCTACATAATGGTCTGTGTGCAGTTGGGATACATATATAAAGCTGGCACTTTACATATGATATCTTAGCTTAGTTCTCCCTTGTCTTATCTAGTGTTTGCAACATTAGTTTGCTGGCTAGATCAAGGTCCCCTAAGTCTCCCCTTTGCCCTAAGTCCCTTGCTACCCACAAGCAAGGCTCCTCAGTGCTCCCTTCATCTAAGGAAACCTTGGTATGCTCTCAGACCACATAGCAAGCTTACTTCGTTCTTGCAAGGGCTACGCTCATTCCTACCTGGGCCAAGTGTAACATGACTTGACAATAGTCAATTGGTAATTCTTTTCCTCAATCTCAACTCCAATGGCAGCTAATTCCTCTTGCTTCATTCATAGCTCATTCAGGAACTGGCAGACATCTCTGCCCCTTGCCAGTCTAGATTTCAGGAACTGCATGCACAGGTCAGTTTGTGCATATGCCCCTTTCTCTGTGTATTCCTTGACAATCTCAGTCCACATGGCAGTGACTGTTGTCTGTCTTTGGACATGTAGTGCAGTTGAGTCCAGGATATGCTGGGTCAGTAAGTGCTTTGCCATTCTCTTGTTCTTCAACCACTTTAGGTTCTCGGCCTTTTGCTTGGCAGTCAGGGCCCGAGTGGCAGTCGGCTGATAATTCAGGTTCATGGCAATACAATCAAAATGGTCCCACAGATCTTTCACTTTGACAGCAACCTGGAAATGAAAAGCAAATATGGCCCAATTCATCCTCTTGATGTCAAGCTTGGGAACATTACTCAGAAAAGTGTCAGTGGTAACAGGAACAGCAGTGGACATGGCAATTTACTTGGTGAGTCTTTGATCAATTGGCAGTGGAATCAGAGCTCATAACCTGATAGAAATATGCACTGGATCAGGATGTGAGCATATGACTAGTGAGAGCAACTTAGTCGTGTGCAATACAACAGACTATAATATATTCACCTAGTAGGACAACTAGGTACAAGTTAGCTCAAGTAACTAATGAAGTAGGAAATAAGTAGCTCACCTTAGTTGCATGCAATACAACGGACTAAGGTGCTCAAGTGTAAAAATACAACTTATATACTATAGAATACTATTGTGTTCTTCAAAGGGGATAATGGATCATATCCACATGGTCAGTGAGCACAGGAAAGATAACAACTGAATAGAAACACTATGTAATGCCATAGAATGTTCATATGGCTGGTGTATGTACAAGCGGTTGGTGGCACATCAACCATATATGCACTGGTGATCAATTGGGCTGGTTGTGGCTGTGGCTGCATGTGCGCTGTCAAGTCTGTGTCCTTCATGTTGAAGTCTGACCAGAGTTGTGGAGATCTAAGGGGGTATGAAGGAGTTAGTGACAGAGGTGGACTAGAAGTCCTAATGGAGGAACAGAGTAGTGAGGGACTTAGTGAGGATGTCGGCACAGAACTTATGTGTCATGCCCTTGTATAGAACCATGTCCTCGTATTTCATAGGATGTAGGAGCAGAGGTCTGAAGTGGAGGTAGCATAGGAGGAGTGGGAGTTGGCAAGGCAGTTAAACGACAATAGGAGGGGTGACTTAGTTGATATTCATACTAAAAAGACATATAGGGAGTGCTGCTCTTAAGTACAAGTGAAGTAAGGTACAAGGTGAAACAAGTAAGCATGTGGAAATGTCAAGTGACCATATGGTAATGTCAAAGAACATATGGAGACATCAATGAGTGACAGAACAAATGATGAGAGAATAACAATGACAGGACATAACATACATAGCAATGATTGAAGGCAAATAGATCTGGCGTGGTCTAGACTGGTCGTGACAGAGGAACGAACTCTGGAGTAGAAACTCCAAGGGATAGAAGGTGTGGGAGGTATGAGGGTCAATGGAGTTGGACAGAGTTGGACAAAGGAGGGGCAATAGGGGTCGGAGGATGGATGTGACAGTGCCCCTCCATTAAGGCCGAGCTCTCAAGGCCATGAAATGTGCAGGGGATGATCAAACCAATCCTAGGGGGCCATCAAGCCCCTGTGGAGAGGGGGGATTGAAAGAATAAGGAGGTGGCACGTATCTGTTGAAGTTAAAAATTTTCACCTTGGGTAATAGGAGTTGTTGCATCACATCGCGGTGGTCCAAACCACCACCATCACCACTACCACCACCACCACTCCTACCACCACTACTACCACTATGGCCAGCAAGTCGTGAAGCTCCACACCTGTTGATGCAGATGAGTATGCCTGATTGCAGGCTCTTGTCGGAGAGTACACAGAGCGCATGAAACAAGAGACAGAGCAATGTCGACAATGCGAGGCAGAAAAGCAAGCAAGGCAGGAACATGAGAAGGCCGAGGAGGCACGCTGAGTGAAAGAGGAGGTGGCACAAGCCTGCGCTGCAGCAGCAAAGAAGAGGCGGGTGGAGGTGGAGTGTCAGAGGAAGGAGGAGGAGAAGAAGAAAAGAGAGAAGGAGAGTAAGGGGAAGGGGAAGGGAAAGGCGTGGGTGATGGCAAGCGACCTGGTGAGTGACACTATAAGATGGTAACACAGCTAACGAATTAATAGGAGAGTATCGAAATGGAGGAAGAGAAGGAATGGGGATGAAAATGCAAGGCGGTGGACGAGACCCCCTGCGAATGGTGCACGGCACGTGGATGGGATTGCAAGCCCTCTGAAGTGGGCACCAAAGGCAAGTCATGCCTTCAGTGCGCCAAGGCGCATGCTGTGTGCAAGAAAAAGAAAGAAAGTGAGGAAGAAATGGCAATGAGAAGAAAGAAGAAGATCCATATCAAAGACGGAATGACAACAACAGGGCTGAAGAAGCCCTGCCCCGTGGTCGTAATCCAGACGAAGGCGAAGAGCATCGAGGAGCCCCCCATGGCAGGGCCATTGAGGATCGCAGGAGGGCTGAAGAAGGCCACCTATGAGGAGGCCTTCTATGGAGAGGCCATTCTCAAGGTGATGAGTCACATGGCAGAGGCGTTGGAGAGGATGGCCCAGGCGATGGAGGGCCGACAAGCACGGGTGAAGGAGAAAGGGTGCCAGGTCACACCAGCAAGGAGAGAGATAAGCACCCAGTGCAACCTGGAGGAGAAAGCAAAGACAACAGAGGTAACGGAGGAGAAGGAAACAAGTGCAGAGAAAGCAGAGGAGATGGGGGAGGATGTGAACAAAAAGGAGATGGAGGAGAAGGAAGCGGAGGAGTAATAACTAGTATATAGTGTTCATTTTCATTTAATATGACTTTCTTTTCTTTTCTTTTGAATGAATAAGGAGTGAAATACAGTAAGCAAAAGAGAAATGAAAAGAGGGGGTGCATCTGAGACTCCTATGCCAGAGCAGGTAGCAGCCCAGGTCTCTCTGGGTACCTCTGGTGAAAGTCTGAGATGAGGTCCTGTGCATTTCCTAACTCCATGGCCAAGAGCCAGGAGGTCTCTTCGTCAGTTCCCTCATAACCAAGCCAATGCACCAAGTACAGGAGTTGGCAGAGTTGCCTCCTCTGATCAATCTTGGAGTTAAAAATCTCTGCAATCTTGTACTCTGGTTTTCCATTGACCTCTACAGGAGGCAGTGAAGGTTGGACACGGTTATCTATAGTATTTGGAGTTGAAGGTTCTAACTGAGAGACATGAAAAATGGGATGGACTGAGTGCATAGAATCAGGTAAACATAGTGTAAAAGAATAACTACCTGTTACATCTGGCCTGGGTAGGGTTGAGTGTAGACCTTGCTGGGTTCTCCATGGTCTCAGAGAGGGTGACGAGGCTTCTGCTAAGCTGTTAGTGTGTGAACTGAGTGGCTCTACTCATCTAGAGCTCGAGGGAACCCCTGAGTTGATAGGGGTTCTTGCTGGGTCTTGCTGAGCGATGAGAAAGCTAGCAAGCAAGGAGGGAAGCAAGCAAATACATTGCAAGCTATAACCAAAGGATACAATGTGTACCAGCAGTACACAAGAGAGCCTGTCTATGTGCAAGCCTAGGTGTGAGAGTATGAAGGTACTATGTGTGAACACGAAGATAGAACAAAGCTAAGGTATGAGTAGCTATGGGCTCGGGTATATATAGGTGTGGGAATGGTGCATAGACCATGAATGGGGTGAAGGGGATGGGCATAGGGAATACTGTGTGTAAGGTAAAGCATATGAGGGGTCTGGGGCCACTGTCACGGACAGGAAATGAAGGAGATGGCAGAGGAGCCATTGACTGAGTAAGGCAAATATCAAATAAAGGGAATGGTAAAACAAATGGAACTCATCAGAGTATGGAGAGGAAGGTCTGAAGAGGAAGCCCTGATAGTATCAGCAGGATACACTGAACAGGTGATGAGGGGTGACTCGAGGAAAGCCTAGGGGTGAGACCGGGAGATGCAAAATGTGAGGCACATGATGGGCACATAACAAGAGGTGTGACTGGTCTTGAGAGTGTCTGGTGGAGAGGCACGTGATAGGGGCACATGACGAGGAAGTCTTGCAAGGTGCACTAGTGGGTGCGATGTGGTAGGCAATGATCTAGCACAGAGCTACTAGAGGGATGAGGACTATGTGGTTAGGGAAGCATAGGGCGAGTCAATGGGAAGTCACAGGGTGTCTAGATGAGTGGAGGGTCTAGAGGTCAATGGTGGGAAAGTCATGTGATAGGTCACATGATTGAAGGTACTCTGGAGGTCACATGAGATTGCATGTGATGCAAGAGATGAATGGCAGCAAGATACACGAGTCTAGGGAGACAAGTGTAGCAAGTGTAGCAAAGAAAAGAGTAGTCAGGGGATGAATTGTAACACTACCTGGGTGGGCAATTATAGTGAAAGGTCCAAGGTTCTTCTCAAAAAGCTTCTTTGAAGGTCTCATAGAATGAAAGTACTTTGCTTTCATATATACCAGATCTCCAACCTTGAAGTCTGGAGCTGGGCTACACTTGGCATCAGCAGGACCTTGATATCGCTTCTGCGCTGCCAACATCTTTGATCAGAGGAACTCATGAAGCTCCTCCAAATTAGTAATATAGAAGGAGGCTGTGGAGAAGGTTAGTGCATGATCAGAGAAGATAGAGAGATTAGGGTGGTATCCCCTGTTGGCGAAAAAAGGGGATATGCCAGTCATAGCACTGGGCACATTATTGTAGGTGAATTCTGCGAGGGGAAGGAGATCAGCCCAATTGTCTTGTTGATAGTTACAATAGACTCGGAGGTATTGCTCCAGAGTCTGATTTGCATGCTCCATTTGACCATCACCTTTGGGGTGGTACCCGGAGGTAAAGTGGAGATGCATATCTAATGCTTTTTCTAGAGAACAAAAGAAGTGAGACATGAACTCTGAGCCCCTGTCGGAGGTAACATGGGACGGAACTCCATGCTTGGAAAAGACATGAATCAAGAACAATTTAGCAAGGTCAGTGGAGGTAACAGTATCATGGGTAGGAATGAAGATAGCCTGCTTCAACAACCTATTAATTACCATGAGAATGGCAGTGAAGCCATCCAAGAATGGGAGTTGCTTGATGAAATCCATCAAAATGGAGTTCCATGGCTTCTCCAGCACTGGGAGTTGCTTGAGGAGACCATAGGGGCAATGTCAAGGCACCTTGGCATGAGCACAGGACGTGCAAGAACTGACATAGTCCCTGATGAACATCCAGATGCCTGGCCATGTATACTCATGGCGAATGAGCTTTAAGATGTGATTCTGCCCAAAGTGGCCTGCAGTTGGGTGGTTGTGGAAAACTTGAAGGATGTGGAGTCGAAGGTTGTTGGCATCTGGAATGTAGATATGATTATTCCAGAGCAGAAAGCCATCAGAGGAGATGGTCCAACAGGGATCTAACAGAGGATTAGTAGCAAGGAGTAAAGAAGAAACTGAATCAGAGGGCAAGGCAGAGATGATATTGGAGCGGAGTTGTTTGATGTCGATGAGAAGTGAAGCTCGGAGGACCGGAGCTTTGAGGTAGGTGGCTCGGAGGAACGAAGTGAGTTGATCTTGAGTAAAGATGGGCCTAAAATTGTGAGGGTTAACCAGAGCATAGTCCTTGTCCCCCTCTTTAGGGTAGACATCCTATCATCTAGTCAAGGTGTCAGGTTTGGCCCCAAGTCTACCAGGGTGGTACTTGATGGCTAGGTTGAATTGGCAGAGGTACTCTGACCAATGCACTTGTCTGCAGGTCAGGAGCTTGGTACCTGTAAAGTATTTGAGGTTCTTGTGATCAGTAAAAACAGTGATAGAAGTTCTGGCACCCTCCAAATAATGGCACCATTGAGAAAATGCCTCGAAGATGGCAAGGAGTTCCTTATCATGAATGTCGTAATTCAACTCTGCATCCCGGAGGGAACGGGAGTAGAATGCGACAGGATGGAGTTCACCATCGGAGAGGGTGATAGAAAGGATACCTGCAATTGCATAGTCTGAAGCATTAGTCTCAACAGTAATAGAAGCATCCAGAGCCCAGTGCACAAGCACTGAAGTGGACATAAATGCCTCCTTCAGAGACTGGAATGCGTGCTGGCAGTCCACAGAGAAGTTCCAGCAGACATTTTTGCCAGTGAGGCGAGTGAGAGGAACAATGATTTTAGCATAATCATGAATAAAATGATGATAGAAATTGGCAAAGCCCAGAAAAGCCTGGACATTCTTAACCTTACGAGGTTCAGGCCAATCAGTGATTGCCTTGATTTTGTCAGCAGCTATAGAGAGACCGGAAGGAGAGAGAATATAACCAAGGTATTTAATGGACTCAGAGTGCCATTCACACTTCTCTGGCTTCAGGTATAGCCCATTAGCACGGAGGTGGCAGAGCACCTCCCAAACATGCTTCTTGTGGGAGGCAATGTCCTGGGAGTAAATCAAGATGTCGTCAAGATACACCACCATGCAGACATCCAGCATATCAGTGAAGATGCTGTTAATGAAGTGCTGGAAGGCAGCAGGAGTGTTAGTAAGACCAAATGGCATAACCAACCATTCAAATGACCCATTGTTGTGGACACAAGGGAGCTACACTGCCTAACCCTAAACCACCATGTCCTGTTGGGCGACCTGGTACTCTTGCTATGGAGCAAAACCATGAATGGCGGCATGAAGGAGTGCTGGATAGCAGAGAGGGGGATGTGGATATAAGAGAGGGGCTGATGATGGAGAGGGCCCACTACAATGAGAACTTCTAAGGGACTATTGCACCCTTATGATGACAATCGTACTATTGCAATGATGTCCCGTCTTCCTCCTAATACTGGCACCTGTGTGACAGCATAATCGTTATCGGGTAATATTCTACCCTTGGGTATTCGCATGGTTATCTGGTGGGGACCACCTGGTAAGGCACAATGCCTTCAGCCACAAAGGCTCTGGGATAAATTAGTAATCACTAGAGAATGTATTGCATACTGGCAATGACTGGGAGTAGTCTTGACCTGAGATACGAGCTTGAATTGGCTGGACTGGAAGAGGGAGGAGGTTGGCTTTATCTTCAAGCAGCCTCACTCCTGGGCACCATTGCTGGTGGGCAGGCAAATAACCACTGACTACTTGTATGGCTTAACTTCACTAGGCCACTGGTGAGGGCAGAGTAGGAGAGGTAACAAGTGGATTAGGCTGGGGGGACACCAGCCATCTCATAACCCCTTATATACGGTTACAGGAGGGTCTAGGGTATACAAACATTAATGTGGCTACGTAGGGTATAGGGTAAAGTCCATGAGGTTGCAGCTAGGCAAGCCTCAATGTAAAAGCAAGGTAAGGCAATGAGGTGAGAAGATCAGAAGTGTACCTCATTGCAAGAATGAAAGAATGAAAGATCATCAACAAGATGTGATGATCAGGAATGTAATCGTGGCAGAGATCCCATCAAGGGTTCTGCAGGGTCATGACCAATCAGATCAGGGATAATGGGTGAGGAGGAGGCATGGTAGCCTGCAGGTATGATTGAGGGATAGGGGTGATTTGTGAAGGCATGAAAGAGTGAAGAGGTGAAAGGAATGTGATCATGTGAAAGGATAGGGTGTGATTGATGTGAAGGGATGAAGTGATCACATGACCAGGGAAAAGAAAAGATAATCGTAGGATTAGAGTATAATCCTAGTTTCATAATACCCATAGTGAATCTGAAATGTAGTC
>JBBPKD010001035.1:0-12246 GCA_038089075.1 Singerocomus inundabilis
ATTCGTCGGAAATCGGCAGTGCGCTCAATAACGAAGGATCGGAAACACCGGAACTATGTGTGTTGTGGCATGTGCCACCCCCCCCTCCCCCTTTCCTCCTCCCGTCCACCATCGTCATGGCAAGCATATGTCGACGCCCTGTCACCCTCTAGTGAACGTTGCCTGTACGTGCCTTTTTTTTTCTCCCAGCCTAGGATGTGCTGGCTGGATCGTGAGTTGTTTATCTCCATCGAGGTATTTAATGCTCTGGGATCATGTTATGGTGGCGGCTGACATGGACAGTGCAATCACAACCAATAGATGTCACGGCCTCGGTAACACACCCGCTCCCGCGTTGGCCAACACAAGTGGGCACACGACGTATCTGACCCATGTTTTTTTTTTGACATACACACGGACGTACCCGGGTTGGGCTGCGAAAAAAAAAAAAATTTCGAGGGCGGGCATCCGTTTCGGATGACCCAGAACAAGACAGCGTGAAAAAGTGTGGGACATGGACGTGTGCCAGCTGCGCCCACACCTGCGTCTACGGAGGGGTGGGGCTTGTGACGTCCGACGCCCAATCCAACGAGGCATGATTGAAGGAACACGAAATGTAGGTACGGAATGACTGCAGAGCGCATCAGAAACTTGCAAATGTTCGTTTTCGAACGCGGCACGGCATACGTGCCTCTTCGGATCATCATCCTTATTCACGTCATTCCAAATCGGTCGTATACACACGCACAACAAAAAGGACGAGGTCAAAAATGGAACAAGGGCGTCGTCCACTCCACCTGGTGGGAGTAGGGAGGAAGTAGCGTACCAGCGTGGAAAGAAGGCGTGGAGAGAGAGTGGTGTTGAGTGATTGAATGCCGCCGTAGAGTTTGACAATTGTCTGTCGCTGACGTACATCGCTATACAGGAAGGCACCATTCACTTGTGGCGTGTGTGTATGCGGTAATGGCGTGCGGGATTCATTCCACGCCCTGTTGGATAGAGCTGGCTTGAGCAGGCAGACCAACGAGCACGAGTATCATGGAATATGGAGGGGCACAGACGACATATGGACATGTCATCCATGCCAGGTTCAGACACACAGCCACCATTAACCACGAGCTTTGAAATGAAGGTACCACATTGATCTTGACAGAATCAAATATATGACGTGTGAGAAGTAGCAATACCCCTGAGCAAGTGGGTGCGGGTTTTTTTGCATCGGTCGGGGCTGAGTGCTGAACAACCAGGCGGAAGAGGGCATGCAAGGAAGGAAGGATGGCGAGGCATGTGCGCTTGGTGGTGAACGGGGTGGGCGTCCAGTCGTGCATACAGTATATAAATAGTGATAATCATTTACGCATGTCAGCGAAGGTTTGACAGAAGCCCTGATCTCCATTGAGAAGTAGGGTCAGATCGCAGGTACTGTTGGGCGTCGGCTAACAGTTGCCCTGAGGGGCCAATCATACCAGAGATAACCCGTGGACGTCCGGGACGAATGACCACTGGAAACACATGCCATCCAAGCCACTCCCACCATGGCGTACGGGACGCGCTTCTGTAGACACGTCCTCGAATGCCAAGCCTGCTGACCATGCGGTGAGTGAGTGGCCAGTGCGGACGAGCCAGGTAATACCCGCTTCGGTTCAATTGCCATGGTATCCCAAGAGGGTAAAGATAAATTTGGGGGGTCATGCATCATGCCCGGACTATAGACAAGTTAAACGGGGTAAACGTCAGCTTTCCCCTTGTCACCAAGTGTCGAGGCGAACGTCGGGATGTGCGTGATAGCGGGGCACTCATATGTCGCACTCCGTGTGGTCGCAGCGATCTCGTCCACTGATTGGTAATGGCGCAAAGTCGCCCAGATGATATAATAGCACGACGTATTAGCGTGCCAGAGAATGTAATAATTCATAATGCTGTAAATGGGATTTCAAGCACATGCACTGCGGTGACACGTCTGATAGGATATGGTCAAGGAAAGGAGTTGTTGACGGACGGGACCCGAGGTGGAGTGAGGATGTGAAGATGGGTGTCGTCAATGGACATTGGATCATCTGGTGTGGATGACATACGGGTCAGTAACGATGCTGACGGCAGTGCAATCGGGTGCAAAGTTTCGGTTTGAATGTGGCGCTTTGTCCATAAAGAGGGCACTGATAAGGGGATACAAGGGTGTGGGACGGACGTGGCACGAACGACGGGGACGTCCTTCAAGTGCTGCCCCGTCGACGTAGGGGATTCGGAAAGGGATTTGGGGTGAGAAAACCGGAGATGCCGGCTCATGTTGGTCTCCGGAAGGACACTCATTTTTTCGTGTGTCTCCCACTAGCGCCGTCTCCTGTTCAAACGCGTTCCAAAGCATAACCGACGTCCTCGGGAAGCGAGTGTGGGAATCGGCGCTTTTGTATCTGCGCCACGATTTCACCTCATCAAACAGTCCCGTGTTGATTCCATCACAACTTTGTTTTTCAGCCCTTGCGTCGCTGGGACACACCAAGGGTGGACGTGACGACCGCACGACGACGACGACGACAACAAACGATAACAACGGCGACAAGAGCGATTCATGGCGACCACCACCTCCACCATGTCACTCGACCCGCCGTCTCTCATTGGTCTACCGCTCGTGAACCCACATCCCCATGGCAGAGTCCTTGACCTCTCCTCTACCACCCATTCCCCTACCCGTCGCATATCCTCAGAGTCGCAGACCACTGGGCGTGCTTCGCCATCACCTTCACTCCGAATATCGCGGCGTACACCAGTACCTTTTCTTCTCGAAGCCTTTCCTGCACCACCTAGCCACATTCCTGGGACACCAACCAACGTTTCGCCGAGCAGCCTTTTGCACAGTCCATCCCTTTTCATTCCTGCGGTGAACACGCTGCCTTTGGCGTCTCCTTCTGGCTTAGAGGGATGCACGAGTCCCACCTGTCCTCCGAGTTCCAGCTCAGTGTCCCCCTGTTCACCCAGGTCGGTGGCCGCGACCCTGTTAGCGCATGGTAATCCGCCGCCATCGTTGCCTCCCACTGGCCCTCTTCCACCTGTCCCTGGACCATCTTCTGTTTCACCGGACTTCTTTACGGCGCAACGTGCCTTGCAGACAGCTCGTTCTGGGTCTCCTG
The DNA here is from genome assembly GCA_038089075.1 of Singerocomus inundabilis. NCBI lineage: Eukaryota > Fungi > Basidiomycota > Agaricomycetes > Boletales > Boletaceae > Singerocomus > Singerocomus inundabilis. Next base: position 3,108 of record JBBPKD010001035.1, read on the forward strand.
CTCTTTCGAGAACCGAGTCCCAACGATCACACACTCATTCAGATTCACGGTCACGACTGTCTCACGACAGCATCGAGTCGATGCGCGGAAGACGCAGACAGGGTTCATTATCTTCACTCCGGAATCCCGTCTTTCCAACGAGTGGACAGAGTGAAACGATTGTGGAAGAACCTCGAGAAGAGAGTTGTCCATCACCACCATCACCTCCACTCTTTGGTTCGGTTGCAGACAGGAGGATCCCTGATCCGCCACGGGCTGATAGTGCGAGCGTTCTTGGTCCTCTCTCTCGCGTGGCTGCCACTCCTTGGCCTGGAGCAAACGATATGCAGCGTGTCGAGGACTCGATAGCGAGCGTCGACATGAGCGACTTGAATGCGATCAAGTCGGATAACGAGGGTGAGGGAGATGAACAGGCTTCTCGTCTATTTCCGCCATGTCCACCTCTTCCCCGTTCACAACCCCCAGACGTGATTGATTCTCCGTCCTCTGCCCCACCCTACACCCACATGCCGCGTAGGCCAAGCACGTCTTCTGTGCACCCCATACACGTGTCTTGTACAGGTGAGGAAAGAGACGCGAGGCATGGTGCCACGTCTCCGGAAATCACGCAGATCATCTCAGCGACGCTGCGTCCGCGAAAGCCTTCTCAGTCATCGCGATCACGTGAGCCTAGTGTCGCGCGGAATCGCAAAGACAGTTCGAGGAGTGCAAGAGGAGCGGATGTACCGCCTGTGCCGACGAGCTCTGGGGTCATCCAACGGCTGTGGGTGAACAAGCGTGTACGACTAAACGGGGATGATCCTGCGAGGGAAGAGCAAGGGAACGAGTCGGATTCCAGTCTTGACCTGCACACACCGCTTCCGTGGGTCTCGTTTCCATCTTTCCTTGGCGTTTCGCTGAGCGTGCGTCGTGTCTAGACAATTGATGTTGCGTCATGGGATGTTGTCTCCCAACTCGAAGCTATTGCCCCAATCCGACGTGGATTCTGCGCGGCTAAGTACACTCTCTGGCCTGTCTTCCTCGTCTCGTCTGTCCAACGCATCCAACGTGTCGCTGATGTCTGTCAAGAGTACCAGTTCGAAGCATCCCAAAGACGCACGCGACACGGCACAGCGACGAGTCAGACACCGCGACGGAAAGTTGCTCAAGGGTGGGATCGGATTGACGACCGGACTTGGGTGGAGTGACAGGTGAGTGTTGGCTGTGACGAATAGGGCGTGGCGATTTCCCGTCGGGGGCGTCGATCGATGACCCTGATCTGTGCCTGTCTTCTTTGTTGCTTCTCCACACGTCATTCCTGATATAGAACTTGTTTTGCAGCGAAGACGAGGATGCGCCGTCCCCGCTCACCCGACGCGTCTCCACCCTCGTCCTCTCCTGCCGCGCCTCCTCGTCCTCCGTCGCATCTTCCTCCCCCGGGTCCTCCCAGCCCATCCCCAGGTCCGTCTCCCACTCTGTCCTCCGCCACACCGACACACCCAAACACGCACGCGACGTCGACGAGTTTGGCTACGCACATCGCTCAAGCATAGCAACGAGGAGTCTTCCATCCCGGAGTAAACCCGTCAGTCGTGTCGCAAGCATCCGCAGCATCAGCTCGTCCCGAACACGCTACTCGACCTGTTCCGCTGCGACCTCGTCTGGACATCGTGCAAGGGCCGATTCGGGGTCAGACTACAGCCTATATGCTGTCTCTGTCACTTCCAAGTCGGATGCCATGAATAGCGACCCAAACACGTTGACCATGCCCGGTATCAGTGAATGTGATGATGGCGTCACACCGACCCGTGCCGCGTTTGAGCGCTCCAGTGCTGGCAGTCTCAACGGCGCTTCGCCCAGCAGCACAGCCTCCTCGAGCAGTCTCCCATTCCCACCCACACCCAAGGGCAACGAAGACATCTCACGACTACAACCACTGTACAATCACGATAAAGGTCTCCCGTCTCTACCTGCTGCCATCAAGGGCAAGCATCCTTCCATCCAGTCACATTTGAGTGGCTTGCCGCGTCCACGCACCCCTTCGAGCGCGTCTTCATTGTCCAATCGGTCACTGCTCAACGTACCTCTTGGTGATGCCAAGTCGAGAAGTGTTTCCCCAACGTTGACATCGAGATCATTGCTTGCAGAACGCTCCTCGAAATCGACTACCCCGGTAGGATCACCACGTAGCACCCCGCGACCATCCTTGACCATTCCGAAAACACCCTTGCCTTCCCTCCCTCCTACATCTGCACTTCCACGGCCGATCACACCATCGTTGCCTCCTCCCTCTCCAAGTACCACCCAGGGGTATACACCTCGTCCTCTCAAGCTTGTAAGCCGCACGTCACTTGCCGAGTTAAACCAGTCTGCGGCCAAGGCCCTCCAGCCGGGCGAGCAATCCCCACGACCTGGACAGGTGTTGACGTACAACCGAAATGTGCACGACCAACTGAAATTGCGCACGAGCTCTCTGAATACTGGTCCCAATCGTGTATCACAAGCACCGGTAGTCTCACCAACTGGCGCACAGACGTTGTTCATGTCCTTACCAGGGGCTACTTCTCCCCCGAGTTCGGTCGCGTCGACCCCGGTCACTGCGCAGTCCCAGTCACCTTTGTCGAGTCCAAATCCAGGTGGGGAGAGCCCTCGGCCTCGACCCAGGACAGGTACGGGTATGATATATCGGAATAATCTGAGTGTGGCAGGCGTAGCTACGAGTAGGATGCGGGTACCGTCCACGGTTTCACGGTAGATGATGATTGGGATCTAGAAGGTCGAATGGAAGGCACACGAAAAGGCGCGGTTGTATACGTTAGTCGCTCGCTTTATGGTCTCTGTGTTTCACAGCAGACGGGAATGTCTTGATTACGGTGGTAGGGTGGCGTCGGGGCCGCCTTTTTCATGGATTTGTTTTCCTTTTCCTCTTTGTCTTCTTTCACTGGTCGCGATCGAAAAGGTGTGCTTGGTACGAGCCCGTTCTTGTGGGTCACATGGAGGCAACCCATTGACTGTGGTTTGTTTAGGTTGCTTCTCTCTCTCTCTGGCGAGCGCTGGCTACTGTCGTGTCCTTGAATTCACGACGTTTGCATCCAAGGTTGGGCACGAGGTTGGCACGTAATAAGCCCACCCTCAGACCAACCTTGGTGTTCCGTTTCGCCTCCACTCTGCCTCCCCTCTCTTTACTCTCGTGTAGTACGATGTCACACGGCCACTGTCTCATGGACGGTATTATATCTAGAGGACGTAGACCACGATTCCCTCTTTCGTTTCCTTTCTCATTTCGTCCTCTTCATATCAATGCGCTCTTTTTTCCGCGGCAACCCCCCTCTTACCTCCCCACGACACGTGGTTTCCTTTTTTTTTTCCCCTCGTTATAAGCATTTATATAGCGACGTTGGACTGGACTGGACTGGAGTAGGCTGATCTTGAGGAAATGTTTTTTCTGGTACAATATATTAATATCGGGTTTTTTTCGAGTGCGTCCCAATGAGAAAGAGAGAGAGCTACATAGGTTCTGTATCGCTCATCAAATGTCTTTTGTACATGGCGAGGGACGGGAAATCGCATGGGTTGGGTTCCATGCGATGCCCCCCTCCTGTTCGGCTGGCCTGTCCCCCAGCTTGTCTTATTAAGCATGGCACATTTACCGCATCTTACTCAACGGTATGACGCCAAAGATCCTCTACCTCTTTCTCCTCCTTTTCTTGTTCTTCTCGACCGAAAAAAAGATGCGACACGACAGGCCACACGTCCTGATGAAGTTTTCAATGGCCCCTTTTTTTCCGATTCATATTTCCTCCCTTCCCTCCGAGAACCCTGACAGTCGATAGCCAGAGACACCGATGACGGGAACGAGTGTGCAACTCCATCAAGGAGGTGGAGTCCAGGTTTGCACGCAGGAGTCGCTTGGATCTGTGCTCAGCCGGCATGATTCTTGGAACCAGTCTAATCGGTCTATTCGGTGTCCCGACGGGCTGATCGCCGCTTGGTGATGGCCTTGGCGTGGAGGGGGCATGACGGCCATCGAAGAGACAACTCTGCTGCTATCCCAAATCGGCTTCATATCGATGGTATCGAGCACATAAGATGGGCACCCAACGCTTACCTTTTCGTTTCCCCAGTCTTGGTCTCCGAGCCTGCTCGTGAGTCGTCGTCCTGTTCAATCAACGCGATCTCTGGATGACCCTTCCCAGTTGAATCAGGATGTCCCTCAAGATCGAATACAAGGGTACCATTGCCCGCTGGCTCCCCAAAGATCCCAGCATCATTCGCAAGTACCAAGGCGACGTGCTCCGTCACCTCATCCTCAAGGGTATCTTTTCCCGAAATGGTCAAGTGGACGAGAATCAACTCTCCCCCGTCATCCGCGAATTCAAGAAGGTGATCGAAGAAAACGGCGAGCTTTTCAGAGACTTTCATGAGATGTTCGACGAGCTGCGCACCGAACCGGACTCAGACCCGTCCCCGGTAAGCGGCTGGCAATCGCCGAGTGTTGTTCACCCCCGCTGATGTGGTGTCAGATCGAGAACTATGAGCAGCTCCTCGCTTGTATCGACAGTACTATTATTACCGCACCGCGATACAGTTTCACCAGCCCCCTCGTGAGCGGTGTCCCCATGTACGGCATTCTTGCACCTTTTTGCAACACCCCGTCTGGCTATCACGCGTTCACTAGTCCCAAAGTGAATGCAATGTTCCACGAGATCTTTGCCAAGTGGACCGAATTCCTCGTTTCCTCAGGCTCGTGCTACGTCCTGGACGAAAAAAAAGAGGATAGCTGGCTCAGTGCCAATGCGAGAGAGGTGCAGGAAAAACGCCTTAAGATGCGCTTTCAGGATGCGTGGGTGTGCGACCCTAACAAACCCTACTGGGGTTTCACGTCCTGGGATGATTTCTTCGTCAGACGTTTCAAAGACCGCATCCGTCCCACTCATCTGCCAGACAACCACGAATATGTCAACGCCGCCTGCGAGGCGATCACGTATGGCGTTTTTAGCAACGTGCAAGCGACGGACGAGTTTTGGCTCAAGGACATGCCCTATTCCCTCAATCATATCCTCAACTTTGACCCGCTCGCGTCACAATTCGCGTGCGGGACCGTCTTCCAAGCGATGCTCAGCTCCCTGGACTATCACCGATGGCACAGTCCTGTCGATGGACGTGTCGCCAAGACGTGCATCGTCCCCGGGACGTACTATGCGGCCCTTCTGGACGATGATCCGGATCCAGATGTCATCTCGCGTTCGCAGGCCTTTGTGACGGCCATCTCCACGCGAGCACTCATCTTTATTGAATCAGACAACCCGCACATTGGGTTGATGTGCTTCGTCGGGGTCGGACTCGGAGAAATCTCGACGACCAAATTAGAGGTGAAGGAAGGAGATCAGATTAAAAAAGGGGACGAGATCGGATCGTTTCATTTTGGCGGCTCGACGCATCTGTTGATTTTCCGACCTGAGACCGAGTTGACGTTGTTGCCTGGTCCTGAGGATCCGAATGAGGCAAGGCAGGTCGGGACATTGTTGTTCCATGTAGATAACAAGCCCCCCAATCAGTGAAACATGGTGACGAGTGGAAGGAGACAGGGGAATTGGATCCCATGGCGAAAAGGAGGGGGGGAAGGATTTTCTCTCTTGAGATCAGACATGTACAGTTGGATTTTATCCGTTGGTGTTCTGGTGGTTATGTACTTTCAATCTACCGCTGTCCAGAGAAAAAAGGACCATCGCAAGGTCTCAACCTATTGCATCAATGCATCAACCTCGACTGCTGTGTGGATCTTGGGTACGATACGTGAACAATGGTTGACAGCTTACTGATACCGTTTAATTCATGCACGCGTTCCACGTTTTTCCCTTGTCCTGCATGTTACTAAAGCCTTTATTGTAAGGTTTGGGTCTCATCAGACCTGATTTCTTTAGGCTATTATGGTACTACAACATCACAAGCCCCGCCGCATCTTATGTATTCAGGGATCCGGATGACGCTGACGCTCTTCTCTTCTAGACTATTCCTTTGTTTTCTTACCCCCTCTCTCGCGATCCCCCGCGGGAGGTCAGACGACCGATATGAATAGCCAACTGGGGAGAGGAAGGCGGCGGTGGCGGCAAAGCACTCCATTCCATCCATCCATGGGATCCGATCACGACGGGAACGTGGATTCGTCTCCACAGCACGAACTTGTCCCATACCATCGGATCTCCCCAGCTTTTTTTGGAGATGACCAGCGTGGTTCGAGAGGCCAGAAATACACACGAACACTGGTCGGCAGATACGACGAGGTGAGGAACATCCATGGAATTGAGCCTTGGTGCGTATTCAGAGTGTCCATGGCTGATTGCTGCTCCGAGTGAGCGGAGCAGTGGGCGAGGGCATGTCATGTTTGGCTGGACATTGGCATGTGTATGCACATGTCCTGTTCGGCACTGTGAACCAGAAATGGAACGCGTTGTTCAACGTCGGGCCACGTCGGAAAAGAAAATTGTTCATTAGGGGGTGGGACGACCGTCCACTGTATTCGCGCTTCGAGGGCTTCCATCGAGGAAGTAGACCTGCTGTTCCAACTTGACCTTCATATCGATGGTGTCGAGCATGGAACATATAAGATGGGTTCCTAGCGCTCGCCTTTTCGTTCCCTTGACCTTGGTCTCTGGTTCTGCTCGTGAGTCGTCGTCCTGTTCAATCAACGCGATCTCTGGATGACCCTTCCCAGTTGAATCAGAATGTCCCTCAAGATTGAATACAAGGGCACCATTGCCCGCTGGCTCCCCAAGGATCCTAGCATCATTCGCAAATACCAAGGCGACGTGCTCCGTCACCTCATCCTCAAGGGTGTCTGTTCCCGAAGTGGTCAAGTGAACGAGAATCAACTCTCTCCCGTCATCCGCGAATTCAAGAAAGTGATCGAAGAAAACGGCGAACTCTTCAGAGACTTTCACGAGATGTTTGACGAGCTGCGCATCGAACCAGACCCGGAGCTACCCGCGGTGAGCGGCTAGCAATCACTGAGTATTGTTCACCCCCGCTGAAGCGGTGTCAGATCGAGAACTATGAGCAGCTCCTCGCTTGTCTTGACAGTACCATCATCACCGCACCGCGATACAGTTTCACCAGCCCCCTCGTGAGTGGCGTCCCAATGTACGGCATTCTTGCGCCTTTCTGCAACACTCCATCTGGTTATCACGCGTTCACTAGTCCCAAAGTGAATGCAATGTTCCACGAGATCTTTGCCAAGTGGACCGAGTTCCTCGTTTCTTCAGACTCGCGCTATGTATTGGACGAAGGAGGAGACGGCTGGCTGAGCGCCAATGCATTAAAAGTGCAGGAAGACCGTCTTGGAATGCGTTTTCAGGAAGCGTGGGTGTGCAACCCCGACCAACCCTACTGGGGCTTCACGTCCTGGGATGATTTCTTCGTCAGACGTTTCAGAGACGGTGTCCGTCCCACTTATCTGCCCGACAACCACGACTACATTAATGCCGCCTGCGAGGCGATCACGTATGGCGTTTTTAGCAACGTGCAAGCGACGGACGAGTTTTGGCTCAAGGACATGCCCTATTCCCTCAATCACATCCTCAACTCTGACCCGTTTGCACCTCAGTTTGTCGGTGGGACTGTCTTCCAAGCGATGCTCAGTTCCCTGGACTATCACAGGTGGCACAGTCCTGTCGATGGACGTGTCGTCAAGACGTACATCGTCCCCGGGACGTACTATGCGGCCCTTCTGGACGACGATCCTGACCCAGATGTCATCTCGCGTTCACAGGCCTTTGTGACGGCTATCTCCACACGAGCACTCATCTTTATTGAATCGGACAACCCGCACATTGGGTTGATGTGCTTCGTCGGGGTCGGACTGGGAGAAGTGTCGACGACCAAATTAGAGGTGAAGGAAGGAGATCAGATCAAAAAGGGGGACGAAATCGGATCGTTTCATTTTGGCGGCTCGACACATCTGTTGATTTTTCGTCCCGAGACCGAGTTGACGTTGTTGCCTGGTCCTGAGGATCCGAATGAGGCAAGGCAGGTCGGGACGTTGTTGTTCCATGTGGACAATGGTTCCTTTGCGGCCCGAGAAGAACGAGCGGAGGAGGGAAAGTCCGACACGGTGGGGGAAGGTGTATTTGATAGGGTTGTGAAGGACGTGCTTGCGTCGCTGGGCTCGTGATTCATTTTTTGACAGGATTTTTTTCTTGTTGCGGTGTTCTGACGATTGTTTGGCAAATGTGCAGATATGTACCGTGATCGTTCCACGTAAAAAAATGGACATTCAAACCTTTTGAACCTACCCTTTTCCCGCTAGACTTGCGTGGCGTGGTATCCGTGACGTACGGGGTAGAAAATGGACATTCAAACTTTTTGAACCTACCCTTTTCCCGCTAGACTTGCATGGCGTGGTATCCTTGGCATACGGGGTTACATCCACATGTTCGATCCCTGTTGCGTCTTTGCCTCAATTGCGCATTAGGTTTGTTCCCGTATGGTCTTGATTTCGCTTTGTGCTAATTTATCTGTGTCTGGCCAAATGTTGTCACTGAGTGACAATATGAACACGTCAATCGATGCGAACATCAGCGATGGAATGGTCCAACATACTACAGATATTAAAATATCGATATTCTCGGGCGCCGACTTTTTGTCGACGGCTAGGAAAAAACCACATGTGATCAATGAATGGCATCTCCCGAAGACCCACGTTTTGTTCATGGGTCACTTAGATAACACGCTACTGTTTACGGCGGCATACAGCACTGAATGATCTGACGGTGCATCGCGTTAAGAACACGTTGGTGCAAACAAACGTCACGGTAGAAACTTGCAAATCATAGCGGTGAGATGAACCTTGGAGCCAGCGCAGTTCGAGGATGGGCACCGGGAATCGAAAATGCACGGATGTACGCCACAAGTGGGTTGATTGTGACGCGTGATATGACGTTCCCTGCAGTACTAATCGCTGTGATTTGATGTCCAGTACAATATGAAGATGGGCACGGGAAAGAGAGTGCAGCTAGTTATTCTGACCGGGTATGAAGGGCTTGCCTAACGGCTCGCCCGATCCCAACATTGTCTGGAATGTGCCATTTCTTTTGTCATACATTGTGTTGTCTTTTGTTCACGGCGTATCTTTGTTGCTCTGTCGATGTTCACGCCTTGTGAG
>JBBPKD010001036.1:0-12246 GCA_038089075.1 Singerocomus inundabilis
GTTAGAATATCCGGGGATGAATTTGCAATAGAAATTCACAAACCCTAAGAACAACCTGGTTTCCTTGACAGTGGCTGGTGTTGGCCATTGGGCGATTCCGTCCAATTTCACTGGGTCCATCGCGATAGATCCTTCTTTGATTACCATACCGAGGTAATCTACTTGGGTCTTGTTGAAATCGCATTTCTCTAGTTTCAGGTGAAGGTTGAGTTCTTTTATTCGCTCGAGGACGCGTCTGGTGCATTCATCATGGGTTTTCTGATCGTCGAAAAATATCAATAGATTGTCCATATAGATAACTAACCATCCTTCCGCGATGAGGTCATGGAAGGAGTTGTTCATGAACCGTTGGAAAGTGGCGGGGGAGTTGGACAGGCCAAAGAACATGACTGTTGGTTTGAACAGGCCTTTATGGGTAATGAACGCAGCTTTCCATTGATGACCTTCTTTGATGCAGACATTGTTGTATCCCCATCATATGTCGAACTTGGTAAATACTTTGGCGTTTTTCAGTTTATCTATTAAATCAGAGATGAGTGGTAATGGGTATGTGTCACATATGGTATGTGAGTTCAAGTAGCGGTAGTCTTGACAGGGTCGTAATTTCCCGTCTTTCTTTTTGACAAAGAAGAAAGGGGAGGCCTGCAGTGATTTCGATGGTTGGATTTTCTTGGAGTCTAGGTTTTCTTTGAGGAAGGCTTCTGTGGCTTCTCATTCGTTAGCGTTCAATGGGTAGAGTTTACCTATTTTTGGTTGGAAAGATTCCTTGAGATTGATTTCATGATCGTAAAATTGGGTTGGGGGCATTTGATCGTTCTCAGAGGGGGAGAATACCTTGGCATATTCTTGATATTCTTTTGGTAGTTCGATTTTTGGTTTCTTGGGTATAGCGTCAATGGCCAGTTGGGTAGAAGTGGTGGTGTGGACAAATCGTTGTCCTATCTTGTTGATTCGTTGAATAGACTTCTTAGCTTTTGCTATGGTGTGGGTTAGTTCCTCTTCCAAGGATCTACACTGAAGGTATTGGAAGAAGTGGTTGCATTCTTCTTTTACCATGTTGATGTGTCAAGGAGGGGGTCGTCTTTTGTGTAGGGTGGTGGCAAAGTTTCATTGATGGTCGAGCTGGTGTTGTTCGAAGATCTTGGAATCGTCGGTGGTGGACTTGAGAGTGGCGATTTTCTCGATCCAGTTGATCTTCAGGTTATGCTTGCATAACCAGGGCATACCAAGAATGAGGTTGTTAGTTCCACAGTGAATAACAATGAATTCTGTTCGATGGGTAAAGGGTCCGATTTTAAGAAATTGGACGACTCGGTATTTAGCTAAGCCCTTCTTGTTGGTGGAGGAATCTACATTGGCGATCCGGATAGGACAATCCAGAGTTAGCAGAGGGATTTTGTGTTTGCGTATGAAATTCCAATCTATGCAATTGATTTCTGCCCCACTGTTGATTAGGGCATGGGTGGAGACACTCTTGGTTGCAGTACAGAATTTCATGGGTAAGTTCATGGAATTCTTGGTTTTTGGTAGTATATGAGCAATGTTATGTAGGGGAGGCACTTGCGTCTTTGGTGATCCCCTCTCTAAAAACCCTTCACTGCTGCCACCTCCTTATCTTCATCTTCACTGTCAAACACTTCCTCAAGAAGAGGGAGTTTTTCTATCTTAGTTGTCCGAGTCTTCTTTGTTCGTGAAGGAGATGGTGGATTTTCCTGAAAAGTGGTGCATTGCGCACCTGTGTGTCCTGGTTTGCGACATTGGAAGCAGAGTCCTTGTTCTTGGCATCGCTTACATTCTGCAGGTGTAAGCTTCTTGATCTTTATGGCATCAATGTCCATGGCGTTAGAGTCCTTGTTCTGGGTTCGGGTGAAGTAATGAGGTCTGGCCCCATGTGCTTGTTGGGCAATCTGGTTAGCCCGTTTGTTTTGAGAAATGAAAGATACTGTGCGGTGCTTCCACTTCTCGATTTCAGTGGGAACTTCCTCCATGCCGAGGATTCTTCTCATGATGGGAATGGGTATTTCTGATGAATAATACCTGATTAGGACGTGGTCTTCTTTTATTCCTGCTTCGGATGTCTTGGTAGAGAAGGTGGCGTTGTATTCATTGATGTCTGGGTCATATGCCTTCTTTTTGTTATTGAACTTCATTTTGGTGGTGGTGAGCCAGTGGATTGCATTGGCTACGGTGTCGTGGTGGAAGAATGCCTTCTTGAAGGCTTTCTGGAACTCGGTGAAGGTTCCCATGTTGATGGTACTGGCGTCCAGATCAATGGCTTTGGCTTGAAAATCATTGGCCCAGGTTTTAGCAGTTTTCTTAGTCATGTAGGAAAGGGCGTATGCGACTTTCTTAGCGTTGTTATTGTAAACGTTGGAGTTTACATCTAGGTAAAAGATGACCGAAGTCATCCATGCTTGGGCAAGCTTGTAATCCCCGTCAAAGGGTTCGGGGGTTCTCAAGCAGAGTTCAGTGGGTTGGGAAGACATGGGATTGGTAGAGGTGTTAACGGGGGAGAATGTGAGATGTTGTTGTCTGGGTTCAGGGGACGGTGGCGTTGGTTCTCTGGGGATCGAAGTGTGTGCTGATAGGGCATGGCTTAGTGCGGTGATAACTCTTTCTGCGTGCGGATCAAGTGGAGTTAAATCCTGATCAGAGTCAGTGAATTCGGGGGTCGAAGGTCTAGAGTTCTCAGGGGACAACTGTTGGGCTAGGGCACGGTTGGTTCGTGGTGACCAGAAAGAGTTCACCGAGGGTCGCTGAGGGTTGGTCATGGTGGGTAGAGTTGCGCACTAGCTGAAACTAGGCGCTGTTGTTGAAGAGCTTTCGTCTTTTGTTACACTTGAATCTGGGGGGACAAGTGTAGACCCTTGGGGTTAGATGACTCTATTGGGTGAGCTTGGGAATGCGAAGTGAGGGGTCTAGCACGTAGCGTAACCCAAGTGGTTGCCTAAGATACACAGAGTATACGCAGGGCTTGAGGCACGAGAGATTGAGAGTAATGAGGCAACTGTTATTGCCAGTGACATAGGAGTACAATGCATATAGCAAGGGAGACGAAAGCTAAAGTATGGGTACTCTTGTACACATGTTATATACATATGAGCAGTGTGCATGGACCATGCTATGCTGCAGAGTCATGACGAGTCAGAGTGAGTCATGATGACACTAAGTATATCAACCAATAGCAGAAGTGACGCTGACCAAGGTTCCGCCAAGCTGTATGTGGAAAGGAAGAGCGGAAGTGAGAAATACAGGCGATGGCATAAGGACAGGAATGAGGTGTCAGTGTAAGAGATGATGAGGAACAGCATAACACACACTACGATATGAGTGAGGTATACGAGAGTAGTAGTGCGCAAAGTCTGTGAGATCAGTCGAGAGAACGATGACGAGAGAAAAAGGTGTAACACCAAGCTGTACGTGGAAAGAAAGAGCAGAAGGGAGAAGTATAGGCAATGGCATAACGACAGGAAGAAGGTGTCAGCATAAGAGATGATAAAGAAAGGCATAAAGCACACTACTATATGAGTAGTATAGATGAGTGGAGTAGTGCATAGTGTCTGTAGGGTTAGAGATGAGGATGAAAGGAAAAGATGTAACAAGTTGTGCTTCTTACCATGCACATCAGGCATGGCATGCTTCTTCTTCATTTCTGCTGGCTTCTCTTGCTTCTCTTCCATTTTATAGAAGCTCAGCATTAATCTCCATTATTTTTACTCTCATGCACTACTTGGTCTGTGCATGTTACACTATGCCTGGGTAGGACATAGTGCAGACCTTCCTGGACTTGTCAGGGAATGTTGAGTGAAGGAGGACTTGCTGGAGGTTGTTTAGTGAGTGAGGGGATGGTTCTGCTTAGCTAGAACCCAAGGGAATTCTGTAAGGTCTGAGCACTGGTAGGGGCCTTGACAGGGGCTTGCTAAGTGACTTGGGACATAGAGGTTCAAGGAGGGAGGTGAGCAACTGATATTGCAGGCGCTGGTCATGGAATACAATGTGTAGGAATACACAAGGGAGCTCGGCCTAGGATACAGAGTCCTATGCAAAGGTGACTGGGGTAACAAGTCACATAGATGAAGGTAGGACAAAGCTAGGGTAACACTAAGTAAGGGCTCGGGTATATATACATATGGCTACAGTGCACGGGCCAAGCTATAGGGCCAGTGTGAGAGGTATGGGCAGAGGGATTACTAGATATACATGTGAAAGGTACAACGGGGCGCTGTCACAGACAGGGTACGAAGAAGATGATGGAAGTATCATCAACTGAGTTAGGTAAATATCAAATGATCAAGGCAATGAGGCAAAGGTGACTCATCAGGGTATGGAAGTGAAGAGCAGAAGGAAGAAGCCCTGATAGTATTAACAGGGTTCACCGGATAGGTGACAAGGAATGACTTGAGGAAGGCCTAGAGGTAAGACTAGGAGACACGAGACATGAGGCACATGATAAGCACGTGATGAGAGTTGAGCTGGTCTTGTAGGCGTCAGGAGGTGAGGTCACATGGAGGGCATGTGATGAGGAAGTCTTGCAAGGTGCACATGACGAGTGCGAGTTGTAGGCCAAGGTCTAGCTAGAATGGCTAGCAGAGGGTGAGCTGTGCAGTTAGGTATGTTGAACTGGCACTATTTAGCTGCCATTCACTAGCTACACTTATGTAGAATTACATTATAGCAAAGGCCCCTATTGGCCGCTTTTACTAAGATTAGATAAGGAACTACTATACAGTAGATTAGATAACCTTATCTCACACATCCTGTATATAAGCTTCTAAGCTCCACATTAATATACAGAGACAATTAGAGACAAATAGAGTGGTTCACTATGTCTCCACCACCTGGTAGAGCCTAAGAGGTTCCTCCTCTGCTGGTGCCCTAGTGGCTGCCCACCTCAGTTCAACAGAGGGATTTTCTGTAATTTATACTTATCAACGGTCTCATGATCGATGAAAGTATTAACAGCGCCTGAATCAAGAAGAGCTTTAAGAGATACCTCTACTTCCTGACCATTAACTGTTACTTTGATAGTGCATGGGATGTTAAACTCTCCGTGATGAGCAAGGGTTTTGTTTTCTATAGGGGTTTTATAATTTAAGAATGCATTATGAACTGACCTTGTAAAGGAATTAAGCACACTATATTTTGTATCTGGTGCTGAGCTTGTGAGAGACTCCTTTACGGATATTTCAAAAGCACATTTTATTGCGTCATCAAGACCATCTAAAGTATTAGTACAAGAGGACGACGAGGCTACCCGATTAATAGATACATTGTCTGTAAGAAAAGTAGAAGTATTAATATTTTTTCTTTTATGCAGAGGAACATAAGCAGAAAGAGAATTTGTCCTTAGACCTCGATCACCCCTATCGATCTTGGTCTGTTTTAATTTAAAGAGACAGAAGCATTAGCCTTTATTTCGCTTTGAATCTTGTCTCTCCAAAATGCTTCTGCTTCTTCAGACATATATCCGACTTGTTGACTTGTGGCTTGTGCCGCCACCTTAACTGAATCGCGCATATTATAAATGTTGGCTGCATGCCATCCTTGCTCATTAGGTGTTGATGAGAATTTGGTTCCCATCATTCTATTGTCCACTGGAGGAATTGGGGCAGAATATTCATATACCGGAGGCACCCATTCTCCCCAGAAATCCATATAACCTTGTTGCCGTATGGTTCGGCATTGTGGTTCTGTGCAATTTCTTGCAATGTGGCCTAGTTTGCTACAATTATAGCAGGTCATTGTACTTTGATCTTGTGGCTGTCTTGGTCGTGTCGGGTTGAACGCATTGTTGAGTCTATAGGGATTTTGTGAATGAGCTTGTTGTGCTCCTATTTCCATAGGGGCCCCTTGACCCGATTGAGTTCCGACTGCAGTAAATCGAGGAGGTGGTGGGTGAGATGGTGGTGCATATTGTGGCTGATATGACTGTGATTGTGGAGTGGAATGAAACATGCCACCACATTCCTCTCTTTCTTTTTCAAATGCTATGCTGATTTCCTGCACCAGTTCTTTGAATTCGGAATAATTTGCAGATGTCTTTTGGAGATTGACTTGATGGTAGATAGGACGGTCTACCATTTATTTCATAATGGATAAAGCGTAATCGTCCGAAATTTCTGCTTCTTTCACCATAAGGTGAAATCGGCTCACCCACTCAAATGTATTCCTTCCTTGTTGTGAATATCATTCTAGACAATGTAGGGCTTTGTGTGCAAGGGTGTCGATCTGGAAATGTTTTAGAAAGTGCTTCTTTAGGCCTAGGAAGGTTGGCCAAGCATTGTCGCCTCTGGTGGTACCGGCTATCTCTCTATGATCTTTGTCCTTTTGTGGAAGAACTTCTTGTTCCATGAATTCTTCCAACTGAGTTTGCGCGAAGGTGGTCGCAAACCCTTCTAGACAAGAGAGAATAGCTACGACACATAGCTTATCAGAAGCCCAATTCTGTGAAGATTCCCATAGTTCAACCTTAGTCATCCAGAATCTGAATGATGCTTTCTTCCCATCCCATTTTCTGGGATCAGCTATCTTTTTTGATATGTCTTTAGATTGACCTGACTCATTGATTTGAGAGGTAATCTGCACCATCTGCTGGAGGATATCTACGAGCTATTGTTGAATTGCCGACATGTTTTCTGTTTCGTAAGAAAGATTAGGTAAAGGTTCAGTTGGTGGGAGGTCTTGATAATAAGATTATTCTAATGATTGTTCTGTAGAGTTAGAGTTTTCGTCATTGTACCCCTGACTGGGCTCTTGGAAATCTCTGTAATAAGACATGATGGAAAAACTTTTATTTCAAAGTCACCTAATCATATCTTTCAACGATTACTTGACCTGAGGTACAGTGCGGTTTCATAGGCAAATACTTTTATGAGAAGGATACCTCTTTTTCGCTTTAAGGAGTTCGAGATGACGACGATGTAATTCCTTCTTCTCTTTAAGGACTCTAACCTTTTCTTGAGCTTTCTCTAGCTCTAGAGTAACGTCGACCACTCTGGCATGTTCTTGTTCAGTAAAAAATGTATACGTATGTTGTTGAAATCTTGTGGCAATGCACCACCTGTTCCAAGCTCCTAAATCTTGTGATTCTTCTGCAAGATGCTGATTGATATCCAAATAAGTGGAAGCGGGAATAGACTCAAGGTGAGCTAAGTAAACTTCGATGTCGGAGTTAGGATGTCCTAAATCTTCTTCAATCTCTCCTGACTCTAACGACGTAGGATGAGGATGACCTTCTGGGAAAAAACGATGGAGCAGTTGTTCAACTGTCCAAGGTTGGAGGGCTTGAGCAGGGTGGTCATTAGGGTCGACCGAGAAAGTGCAATTTTGAGTAAAAAGTGCTGGAGCAAAAGGCTCAACAGCAGGCTGAACGATAATCTCCTCAGGGAGACTGGAGTATGATGAAAGGGTACTGGGTGGGTGTGACACTATTCAGGAAGCCAGGCAGCGTTAAAAGCCTAATCTAAGTGTTGCAACTGCAAAGGTGCAATGCTGAAAACTAAACTGGAACAATGTTTAGCATACTGGTGGATGAGTATTCTTGGTTTCTCAGGGGATGTTGTATCACTGCTGCAGGGCTTGATACTGACTGGACTGGGAGTGATGAGAGTAGAGAGTAATCTGATGAGGTCTCACTCCTTTGCAGGCAATTAACCAAGTAGATTAGGCTGAGGGACGACAGCCAAAACACAGTCCCTTATATACTACAAGTACATGTGCATAGACCAAGCAGTGCATGTGAATAGAAGAAGACAGTAATTAAAAGAATGCTTCCATCAAATGGAAAGGAAGATAAGAAGCAGATGGAGATTAAAAAAATCATGCCATGCTTGATGGGCATGTTAAGAAGCACGACACATGCTTAATACATGGTATGGCAGAATGAAAGAAGAAGCACATCCCTGAACATGCAGGTGACATGTGAAGATGTGAAATAGTGAAGAGGTGAAAGTATCACATGACCTTGTGAATATGTGAAGGTGTGAAATGATCATGTGATCTGAAAGATAAGATAAGATAAGAAAAAAGAAAGAGAATTGTACAAGTGCCATTACAGATTCACAACACTTCCCCCCTCTCAATACTCAGCTTTCAGATGAGCAGGTTAAGTTTTCGTAAGGTTTAAATAAGTCTTTGAATGGTATACCCGATACGTGTAAAGAGCGAGGAGCTGATGGGTGGTTTTTATGGAATAAGGAAACTGCTTTCTTGGCATTTTCAAGATGAGAAGCTGGTTCCCAAGTACGGTCAGAATCGGACCATCCTTTCCAATGCACTAAATAGTGCAAATGTCCCCCTTGAAGTTTTGACTCCACAATATGGTCCACTTCATATTCCTCATCACCTTCTTCAATAACAATCACCGCATCAGGCTGTTGTGAATCTATGAATCATATTACAACTATTCTTTCCCTGATCATGTGACCCTCCTGACCCTTCACATCATCACGCCATCCCCTGTCATGTCTTCACATCTTCACCCTCTTCACACTTTCACGATATCACCAATCACCAATCACCCCTAACCCTCGATCATACCTGCAGGCTACCATGCCTTCTCCTCAACTCTCTTCCCTGATCTGATCGGTCATGACCCTGCAAGATCCTAGATGGATCTCTGCCACAATCCCTCCCCTGATCTTTCACACTTTGTGATCGATCTTCCATTTCCTCTTATTGCTACGCCCTTCCATTCTGATCTTCTCAGAGCTAGCCTTACCTTTTACTCGAGGCTTGCCTAGCTGCAACCTCATGGACACTACCCCCTACCCTAGCATAGCATACATTAATATCTGTATACCCTAGACCCAACCTTTGTACCATATATAAGGGGTTATGAGTTGGCTGGTGTCCCCCCAGCCTAATTCACTTGTTATCTCTCCTACCCTGCCTACCAAGGTGGCCTAGTGAAGTACCCTTCAAGTAGAAGACAACTATTCGCCTGCCCACCAGCAATGGTGCTCAGGAGTGAGGTTGTCCGGAGATAAAGCCAACCTCCTATCCATACTCCAGTCCAGCCAGCAAGCTCATATACCGTGTCAAGTCAAAACCCTCAAGACTTGCAGTATGTTCTATATTTGTTTAACCTTTATTTAACCAGTATCAGGACTATGCCATTGTAATGGCCTAGTCATCCAGATCAATATACAAGATAACCATGTGACTCAAGATCAAGACAACAATCAAGATGATGTTATACCTGCAGTACAGTTAGGTTCCCACTACCGTTGTACCTTATACTATTCCAGATTACCCTACGAGCCGTAGTGCCATAGAAGAACATGTGGTAGCACCAGCGCATCCTTGTTATGGGTGGCACCCACGAACAGCTTATAAGGGTGGCAACCTGGATATAGCCACACGAGAAAGCCTTTCCCCTAGGTCAAGCCCTGTAGAACAATGCCAGGTCGCCCGACAGGACCACGGAGATAGTTGAGGCAGTGTAGCTCCTTTGCAGTCGCAACACAGGCTGAATGGGTGTTTGACCATTAACAGCTTCAAAGAAAGGTTTGACCCTTGAAATGTTAACCACCGGGTGGATTCGCATAGAAGAGGGTAGTTTCAATTGTACTGTGCCAGACATAACACGTTCAATAAGATATGGTCCCAACCATCATTGAGTTAATTTCAGTGAGGGATAAGGTAAATGGAGATGCTCCGTAGATAGCCAGACTTGCTGGCCTATTTCAGGCACAAAGGTCACAGAGGCGTGTGGCTTCTCTAACATTTTCTGTCGAGTAATTGTAAGTGCATATTGCACCTCTTCGTGAGCCTTTGCACAAGTAATACCAAATGGAGAATCTGAGTCAATAAATTCCAATCTAGGGAAATAATTCCTTGTTATCTGGAAAGGAATACTGCCAGTTGCTGTAGATAGAGAATTATTGTGATGGAATTGAGCCAGCTTGACCCAATTCACCCAATCCTTTTGGCATTTGGCAACAAAGCTTTGCAAGTACACAATTAATTCCTGATTGATGCGCTCAGTCTGTCCATTGGTTTGAGGATGATATGTGGTAGAGATTTTTTGTTCAATGGAAAGCAATTTGCAAAGTTCCCTTGTAAATTCCAAGATAAATTGAGTGCCTTGATCCGAAACGATGGTGCTAGGAAGACCATGTTGACACCAGACATGATCACGAAATAGGGAAGCAAGCTGAGCAGAGGAAATGGTTTTAGTGCATGGCACAAAAACAACCTCTTTGGAAAAGCAATCTACAATAACACAAATAGAATCAATAGAGTTAATCATAGGGAAATCGGAAATAAAATCAATGGAGATGTCCTTCCAAGGGTGGGTGGTGGTGGAAAGAGGAAGGGGAGTGATTCCTAAGAGATGTTGTCAACCTCGCACACTAGCACAAGTCTGACAACCTTTAATAAAAGCTTTCAGGTCCTTTGTGACTCCAGGCCAATCAAAGTATCTGGAAAGCAAATGCAATGTTCTAGCCTGGCCAGAGTAACCAGCTAGAGGAGTATCATGGCACAAGCTAAGGCACTCAGTGCGTAATGCCAATGGAACATAAAGTCTACCAGCTTTCTTAAAGACTCCTGCTTCCCCATCATATTCAAATTGATGTGGGATGTCATCAGTCATTGATAACATATATTCTTTGATTTTTTGATAAAAGCTGGAAGAAATTGAAATATTTCATGCAAATGAAGAGGGAGGGAGCATAGTTATATTAGTGTTGATTTTTTCTGCAGCATCTCCATAATCTGGTCTTCTAGACAAAGCGTCAGCTCTACCATTCTGTGATCCTGGTTTATAGTGGATCTGGAAATTGTATTCCAGCAGCACGTCATGCCATCTAGCTTGTCATTGAGATAGATCTTGCGGTTTTTTCCAAAATTCAAGATTCTTATGGTTTGTCCAAACCTCAAAATGGATAAGACCCAAGAGATAATGACACCATTCCTGAAGTGCTCAAATAATAGCAAGTAGTTCCTTGTCATAGATAGGGTAATTGCGCTCCTTCTTAGAAAAAGAGTGGGAGTAAAAGGCGCAAGGTCTCCAGAGACCATCTTTACATTGTTGAGATAAAACAGCACCAGTTGCAAGATCAGAGGCATCTGCTTCTAATTGCATAGGGAGGGAGGGGTCAGGAAATACAAGGAGTGGTGCTGTGGTGAAGTGAGATTTAAGCTTATCAAAAGCTTGTTGTTGGCTAGTTTCCCAAATAAATGGTTGATCTTTTTTTGTGAGAATCATCAGTGGTTTCAAAATATCAGCAAAATCTTGAATGAAACACCAATAATAATTACAAAGGCCAAGAAAAGATTGGATGTCTTTGATTTTTTTAGGTGTAGGCCATTCCAGAATAGTGTCCACCTTTCCTCTTTGCATTTCTACTCCCTCTTTAGATACGACCATTCCTAGAAAGTCTACTTTGTCTTGGGAAAAATGACATTTTGATGGTTTAGTGTATAGATCATTATCCCGAAGACATTGCAAAACTTTCCGAACAATTTTCTCATGTTCTTTCTTAGTCTTTCCCTTGGTAAAGATGTTGACATCATTTAGATAAATCAACACACAGATCCACATATCTCCATAGATGTCATTCATTATCTGTTGAAAAGTGGCTGGGGAGTTGGTCATGCCAAAGTACATGACTAAGGGTTTATAAGCGCCTTCTGGAGTGACAAAGGCACCTTTCCATTCGTCGCCTTCTTTGATATGGACATTATTATATCCCCATCGCAAGTCAAGAGTAGTAAATATATTGGCCCCTTTTAGGCGATCAATCAGGGTTGATATAAGAGGAAGCGGGTATGCGTTTTTGACAGTTCCTTCATTAAGGTAATGATAATCCATCACCATATGCTTCTTCCCATCTTTCTTGGGGATAAAAAAGACAGGGGCAGTTTGAGGGGATTTCGAGGGTTGGATATATCCTTTCTTCAGCTCCTTAGAGAGGAAGGTGTGGATTTCTTCCTGTTCTGCTTCAGAAAGGGGAATTACTCTACCCTTCTTGGGAATGAAGTCATCTTTTAATTCTATAGCATGATTCCATGGTTTCCATTCTGGCATCCTATTGGATTCGGATTCAGAGAAGACATCTAGGAAATCATAATAGACTTCTGGTACTGCAGCTTTCAGTTCCTTTTCTTCATCAGCTGATATAACACATAGGGGAACTGTAGACCCTTCATGACAATGATCTGTACAACGTGGAAACATTATGGTTTTCTCTACCCAATTTATTTCTGGATTATAATGTTGTAGCCAATCATAGCCAATAA
>JBBPKD010001037.1:0-12245 GCA_038089075.1 Singerocomus inundabilis
TGTCTAGTATCATCTAGTATGCACCACCCTTCACAATGTCTCCATCATAGTGCCAGCCACAATGCTTATTGCTTTACTCCTGGCAAACCAACTGCACTCTTGCTCAATTATTACCTGAAGAATCTGGTTCTTCCCCTATGTTCACAGAATCTAATCAGAATATCACCCCATCAGATGCAGCAAGTAACCAACTTGCCACTCAGCTAAGTCATGCTTTATCTGCCCAAGCATCCATCTTCAGAGCCCCCACACTGCCATCTCCCCCTTCCCTACCTTGAACTCTCCCATTCTCTATTCCTACCACCTTTACCACTGTGCCAATGTCTCACAAACCAGTTGAACTCTGATTGGGCATGCCAGAACACTTTGATGGGGAATACAAGAAAGCCATCCCATGGCTTAACACAGTAGTCTTCTATCTCTCTGTTAATGAAGATGTTTACACCACTAGCACCAAGAAAATTGCCTTTGCCCTCTTATACATGACCAAGAAAAGCACTGCTACCTGGGCTGAAAACTTTCAAACCAAAGCCTACAATGCAACTGCTGGCACTGTCAATATGGGAACATTCCCAGAATTTCAGAAAGCCTTTAGAAAAGCCTTTCAACATCATGATGTTATCAATGAGGCCATTCACTGGCTAACTACCACCAGAATGACTTACAGCCACAAGAAGAAAGGGTATGAACCCTCCATTACTAGCTACAACATCAAATTCACCATCAGAGTAGCTAAAGCAGGAATCACTGAGAAACAAGTTCTCATTGGGTGTTATACTTTTTCCTTCCTCAACCATTGTCTATGATCCCACAGACTATGCACACTACCTCCCTTGTATACACTACTCATATAGTAGTGTGCTTCATACCTTTCTTCATTATCTCTTATGCTGACACATATTCTCCATCATTATGCCATTACCTGTGTTTCTCTCTTCTGCTCTTCCTTTCTACACACAGCTTGGTGGAACCTTGGTCAGCATTCTATTTGCTATTGGCCAATATACTTAGTCGTCATCATGACTCACCCTGACTCATCATGACTCACTCTGACTTGTCATGACTCACCAGCATAGCATGGTCCATGCATGCTCCCTCTACATATATAAACCCATGTATATGGTACCCATACCTTAGCTTTCATCTCCCTTGCATTATGCATTGTACCACTATGTCTTAGCAATACCAGTTGCTATCAAACTCTCATCCCTTGCACTTTAAGATCTTCATGTACAATGTGTCCTTAGGTGACTCCTTGGGTTATGCTACATGCTAGACCCACTCTTCTTTAAACTTACACTTGCCACTTAGTAGAGTTGTCTAACCCCAAGGGTCTACACTTGTCCTCCCAAGTTCAAGCATAACAAAAGATGAAAGCTCTATATTAATGGTGCCTAGTTTTAACTAGAGCACAATACCACCCACCACGACCAACCCTCAGTGCCCCATGGTGAACTCATTCTGGTCACCACAAACCAACCATGCCCTAGCCCAACAGTCATCCCCCAAGAACTCTAGACCCTCAACCCCTGAGTCAACAGACTCCAATCAGAATCTAATGCCACTAGATCTGCAAGTGGAAAGAGTCATCACTGCTCTTAGTCATGCCTTATCAGTACACACTTCCATTCCCAGAGAACCCACACCACTGTCCCCTGAACTCAAACTACGACATCTTACATTTTCCCCTGTTAACACCTCTACCAACCTCATGACTTTCAGACCCACTGAACTCTGCCTTGGAGTGCCTGAACCCTTTAATGGGAATTACAAGCTCACACAAGCATGGATGACCTTGGTCATCTTCTACCTAGATGTAAACTCTGATGTTTACAATAACAATGCCAAGAAGATTGCATATGCACTCTCCTATATGACTAAAGGCCCCGCTAAAACCTGGGCTGATAACTTCTGAGCCAAAGTGTTCAACTTTGATACAGGCACTCTCAGCATGGAAACCTTCCTCAACTTCCAGAAGGTGTTCTGCATGGCCTTCCACCATCACAACACCATTACCAATGTGATTCATTGGTTAACCAACACCAAAATGAAATACAATAACAAAAAGAAGCAATATGACCCTAACATTAATGAATACAATGCCACCTTCTCCACTAAAACCTCCAAAGTGAGAATAACCAAAGATCACATCCTCATTGGATATTACTCTGTGGGAATTCCCATTCCCATCATGAGAAGAATCCTCACCATGGAGGAGGTTTCTACTGAAATCAAGAAATGGAAGAAATGAGTGGTATCTTTCATTTCCCAGAATGAATAGGCTAACCAAATTGCCCAACAAGCACACAGAGCATGTCCCCAATATTTCCACAGAACTATGACCACCTGAGACCTCGATGCCATGGATGTAGACACCATAAGAATCAAGAAACTCACACCCACTGAATGAAAATGCTGCCAAGAACAAGGCCCATGCTTCCAGTGCAGGAAAGCAGGCCATACAAGTGCCCAATGCACCACCTTCCAGGAGAACTCGCCCCCTCCTTCATGAATGAAGAAGACTCAGATCACTAAGATGGACAAACTACCACTTTTAGAAGAAGTATCTGATAGTGAAGATGAAGACAAGGAGGAGGTAGAGGTGCAAAGAGTAAAGGGTTTTTAAAATGGGGATCACTAAAGACACAAGTGTCTCCCCTATCTATGGTTGCTTCTATACTACCAAAAACCATGAATTCCATGAATTTACCTGTGAAATTCTGAACAGCAACCAAAAGCATCTTAACTCATGCCCTTGTTGACAGTGGAGCAGAAATAAATTGTATAGACTGGGACTTTGTATGAAAACACAAAATCCTGGTACACAAACTAAAAACTCCAATCTGCATCACCAATATAGATTTCTCTACCAACAAGAGAGGGATGGTCAGATATCAAGTTACTCAGTTTCTCGAAATTGGCCCCTTCATTCACCACATTGAGTTCATCATAATTCACTATGGAAGTAATAACCTAATCCTCAGAATGCCTTGGCTTTGAAAACACAACCCAAAAATTGACTGGGTACAAAAGATAGCATTACTAAGAACTTCCATCAATGATCATGAGATGTTCGAACAACATCTACAAGAAGCTCGCCATACCACCAACACCACCCTATTGAAACAATGACCCCCACCACAACACATTAACATGGCCAAGGAAGATACCAACCACTTCTTTGACTACCTACATTGCACCTCCCTTAAAGAAGAACTAGTGCAAACCATCTCCAAGGCATGCCAATTCATCCACAGAATCAAGAAAGTCAGACAATGATTTGTCCAAGCAACCATATCCACCCAACTCACCATCAATGCTCTCCCCAAGAAATCTAAAGTAGAACTCCCAGAACAATATCAATGATATGAAAAGGTATTTTCCCCCACAGAAAACAATCAGATGCCTCCAATTCGCCCATATGACCACAAGATCAACATCAAAGACTCCTTTCAACCCAGGATTGGTAAACTATACCCCCTCAATCATGACAAAAGAAAGGCCACCAAAGAATTCCTGGAAGAAAACTTGAAATTCAGTAAAATCCATCTGTCGAAATCACCACAAGCCTCTCCATTCTTCTTTGTCAAGAAGAAAGATGGAAAACTTCAACCATGCCAAGATTACCACTATATTAACAAACACACTATATGGGACACCTATCCATTACCCCTAATCTCAGACCTCATCGACAAACTCTAAGACACCAAAATCTTTACCAAATTCAATGTCTGCTGGGGTTACAACAATGTCCGAATCAAAGATGGTCACCAATGGAAAGCAGCATTTATCACCCACAAGGGCCTCTTCGAACCCATAGTAATGTTCTTTGGACTATCTAATTCACCTGCTACCTTTCAAAGGTTCATAAATGACTCCTTTCACGATTTAATTGCAGAAGGATCACTGGTAATATATATGGATGACCTTTTGATCTTCTTCTCAGATCAAAAGATGCATGATGATCACACTAAGAAAGTTCTTGCCTATATGAAAGAACTCAACCTTTATTTGAAGCTTAAAAAATGCGATTTTAACAAAGAACAGGTAGATTATCTCGGCATGGTAGTTAAATCTGGATCTATTGCTATGGACCCAGTTAAACTGGACAGCATTGCTCAATGGCCTATGCTCACCATGGTGAAAGAAACACATTCCTTCCTCAGGTTTGCAAACTTTTATCAAAAATTCATCCCAGAATACTCTAACATCATTAGGCCACTAATTGAGTTAACTAGAAAGGACCACCATTGGCATTGGAACCCTGCTTGTGAAAACATCTTCCTACAGCTCAAAACACTGTTCCTCTCAAAACCAGTATTAGCATTCCCTGACATCATGTGACCATTTACCATTGCTACTAATGCCTCCCTTGTAGCCTCTGGAGGTGTCCTCATGCAGGAGAATGAACACAGTCAACTTCAACTGTGTTTCTACATCTCTCAATCCTTCTCCTCAGCCAAGCAGAACTACAACATCTATGACTGAGAACTTCTTGCCATAATCCATGCTCTCAAAATCTGGAGGCACTATCTAGTTGGCAGAGCTTCTCCAGTATGTGTACAAACAGATCACAAAAATCTAATGTACTTCCAAGAAGCTCAAAAACTTAACTAAAGACAAGCCAGGTGGCTTCTTGACCTTGCAGACTTCAACATCCAATTGAAACATGTACCTGGCTCTCTACTCTTGGCCCCAGACGCCTTATCATGTAGACTGGACCATGGTGCCACACCCACAGATAATCAGGATGTAATGCTACTCCCCCCAACTCTCTTCATAAACCTCATCAACACTAATCTCACTGATGCCCTGTCCTCAGCCACAGCCTCTGACCCCACCATGTTAGGCATCCTCCAACAGCTGGATTCCACCACACCATCTTTTCTTCACTCCCACCTAGCCTCCTTTCAAGCAATCAATGGTCTTCTACTTTATAAAAACCAGGTCTATGTACCCCCCTCTTTTCATGCTGCCTGCATCTCGCAGGCACATGACCACCCATCCACCAGTCACCCAGGATATCTAAAAACCCATGCCCTCCTGACTTCCCACTATTGGTGGCCAGGCCTTGCTACCTCTCTCTGCTCCTACGTCTCTTCCTGCACCATTTGTCAGGCTAATAAGGTCAACACACACCCTATGACTCCACCACCAGTTCCTATCCCATCCACTTCCTCTCTCCCCTTCTGACAAATCAGTTGTGATCTGATCATGGACCTACTGCTTTCCGCTGGATTTGATTTGCTATTGGTTGTGGTTGACCATGGCCTTACTAAGGGGGTAATTTTATATTCAATCTGGAAAACTGCCATAGCCACTAACATAGCAGAACTATTCTTCAAAACCATATACAAACAGTTTGGACTTTACAACAAGCTAATCTCTGATAGAGGACCCCAATTTGCCTCTCAATTTGCCCAAGCACTTGGAAAGATCCTCAAATATGACCTCTTCCTATCCATGGCCTATTATCCCCAAACCAACAGGCAAACTGAATGGGTAAACCAGGAGATAGAAACCTATTTACGGATATACTGCAGAGCTCATCCATCTTCCTGGACTGAATTAATCACACAGGCGGAATTCACCCATAACCACCAACCACATTCAATAACAAACAAATCCCCATTCTTCCTAATGATGGAATATAAACCACATCCACTTCTGGAAGTATTCTCCCTCTCTGACTCACCATCCACAGACCTACACATCTCAACACTTCTAAAAACCCAACAAGAAGCACTCACAGCCCATGACCTAGCAAGGGAATTGGTAAAAAAAAGATATAAAGGAAAATTCATCCTTTTCAAAAAGAACAACAAAGTATGGCTAGAAGCCACTAACCTAAAATGACAGATAACCAATCCAAAGTTCACCCAGAAATGAGAAGAGCCATTTGTTATCACAGATGTAATCTCCTCAGTCATCTACTGCCTTTGCCTTCCAAAATCCTGGAAGATCCATCCCATCTTCCATGCCTCACTCTTATTGTGCTATTCTGACAACCCAGCCCTACATCCTAACTCCATCCAACTGCCACCCAACTTAATAGAAGGGGAAGAAAAATTTGAAATTGAGTGGATATTGAAACACTGCAGAACTGCAGCACACCACTCATTCCTGATCTGATGGAAAGGGTACCCTCCAGAAAATGACTCATAGGTATCAGAAAAGGAATTATCTCATGCCCAAAAACTTCTTTCAGATTATAAAAACTGTCTCCAACTCCCCACCATGTAAAACTTCCCTCCTTACTCACACCACCATGTACTGCTTCAAAAAACTTTGTTGTGCCCTCATGGCCATCATCACCAACAATGAAAACAATTCTATTTCCTCAGAATCATCTCTTACCAACTCAAATGTTGCTACTCCCCTTGTCACACCCAACCATAAACTTTCCCACAGCAGAAGTTCAACAGATGCATCTCCTCTTTTTAGTTCTTCATTGTTTGCTCTTCACACTTCAAACCTCTTCTCTACTATGAAGAGCTATTCTATTAATGCTGCTTTTGATAACAACATTCCATCTGCACCTCTTGTTGCTGTAGACTTACCCCTTTCTGCATACAGAATGAGAGACAGGTACCCCAACCCCAATTATGCCCTTCAAATCAGAGTGTCATATCCATCCTCCGACCCCTATTGCCCCTCCTCCATTCAACTCTGTCCAACTCTGTCAACCCTTGTATCTCCTACACCTCCTATCCCTCAGAGTTCCTACTCCGGAGTTCGTTCCTCCATTGCAACTAGTCTAGGCCACGCTGGGCCTATTTGTCTTCAATCATTGCTGTGTATGTTATGTCTTGTCATTGTCATTCTCTTATCATTCATTCTGTCATCCTTTGATGTCTCCATATGTTCTTTGACATTATCATATGGTCACTTGACATTTCCACATGCTACATTGTTTCATTTTGTACCTTGTACCTTACTTCACTCGTACTTAAGAGCTGCACTCCCTGTACATCTCCTTAGTATGAATATCAACTAATTCACCCCTCCTATCATCATTCGACTACCTTGCCAACTCCCACTCCTCCTATGCTACCTCCACTTTGAACCTCCACTTCTACATTCTATGAAATATGAGGATATGGTTCTATACAAGGGCACAACACATAAGTCCTGTGCCAACATCCTCACTAAGTCCCCCACTACTCTGTTCCTCCATTAGGACTTCTAGTCCACCTCTGTCACTAACTCCTTCATACCCCCTCAGATCTCCGCAACTCTGATTGGACTTTGACATGGAGGACACAAACTTGACACAGAGCCTTTACACTAGATTCATGCATGGCTATACCTATTGAGTCCCACCTTGATATGGACTCACCACTCCACTCATTGTATCAAGCATTCCTTGCCCTCCACCATCTACATGGAGGAGCCATTCATCCCCATGCCAACTCAGATGCTATGAACACCTTCCTCCAATCCATCATGCACACCATAGCCATGCAATTAAAAACCTCATTAATGGAACTTGCATACCAGCTGGAATTTGGAGAATTCCTCAACCACTTGAATGAGCACTTATGCCACCAAGCCAATGTCCAATGTCTCACCAATGACATGCTGTAAAACAAAAGATCTCCTTGGAGTGTACAAGGAGAGTCAGTAGTAAAGGTGAAGGAACAATAGGCTCATCCTAAAGGGATTCAAGAAGAGAAGAAAAAGAAAGGTAAAGCTCTGGACTTACTGTTCCCCTAGATAGGTGGTATTGAACATCTACTCCTAAGCTCTATAGGCAGTAGGTCTGAGTGTGGAGTGTCCGGAGGGTAGAACGATGTGAATGGAGTGTCTGGACATATGTTTCAATGACCAGGACTTGAGAAATGTGGTATCAGGTGCAGATCTGATGAATTCATAGTTTTTCAGTCCAAAGGGAACTGTCTATTGAGTGTACATACACCTGTTTATAGTCCGGGCACACCCAGGACTTATGTAAGCAAAGCAATGACCGATGCTTAAGTAATAAAAAGTGTTTGGATGCAAATGCAATGAAAATCAGTGAAAAAGATGTATAAAAAGCATATAAAGTGACCGGTAAATGAAATGTAGTAGAACCGTACATACATACTGGTGGTCAGGACATGTCCGATGGTGGTCTGGATGTATGTAGCATAGTTATAAGTCAGGGGAAACAAAAGGGGTCACTCACTAAAAGATTTACTAGACAGGGGACTTCTTGGGAATGTGGACTATGAGTGTATGGTCAAGTTCTGTAGGTCCGGACATATTGCACTGGTCCAGACATGTTGGACTGGTCCGGATGTATGCTGGACATATGGCAGTGAAGGGGGATGACCTGAACTATGCACCTGAATGAAGAAATAGGCCTATACCACTATAAGAAACATTGGTTCCTTACAATGCCATCTGCCTCCTCATCCCCACTCTCCCTCAAAGAGCTTATGATTGCGGAATGGGTAGATTCTTATTGGTCAGGAGGAAATGGTCACATATGTTTACCACCCACACACCCGAGATATGCTAAAGCCTGCTATCACTGCCAACATCTGGGACATATCCAAGTCAACTGTCCCTATTACCAATGCCCCACTTGCCTACTCTGGCATCCTGGGCATACTCAAGCACAGTGTAATTTACAACATCCATGTACCCTCATCATAGACATGACCACCCCCTGCTCTCCTCCTCCTTCTCTGTCAACTGACTCATCCAACCCATCATTGTTAACCCACTCACCTATCCACCACACTAGAGGGACTAGAGGCTGGAACCATCCCATTCCAGTTCCACCCCCACACATGCGCACCACCAGACCCCCACCTCATCAAGTCTCTCCTCCTTAGGTCATGGTGGACTATAGAGATGACATCTATGATGATACAGCATATGGAAACATGACCAGATCCCCAGTCAACCAATCCCTTGAACTCTGACTCAGGGGCTATCAAATCACAAGGTTGCTCATCCCTAATGGGGGGGTAATGTTACACTTTTTCCTTCCTCAACCATTGTCTATGATTCCACAGACTATGTGCACTACCTCCCTCATATACACTACTCATATAGTAGTGCACTTCATATCTTTCTTCATTATCTCTTACACTGACACATATTCTCCATCATTATACCATCACCTGTGTTTCTCTCTTTTGCTCTTCCTTTCTACACACAGCTTGGCGGAACCTTGGTCAGCATTCTATTTGCTATTGGCCAATATACTTAGTCATCATCATGACTCACCAGCATAGCATGGTCCATGCATGCTCCCTCTACATATATAAACCTGTGTACATGGTACCCATATCTTAGCTTTTGTCTCCCTTGCATTATGCATTGTACCACTACGTCTTAGCAATACCAGTTGCTATCAAACTCTCATCCCTCACACCTTAAGATCTTCATGTACAATGCATCCTTAGGTGACTCCTTGGGTTACACTATGTGCTAGATCCACTCTTCTTTGAACTTACACTTGCTGCTCAGTAGAGTCGTCTAACCCCAAAGGTCTACACTTGTTCTCCCAAGTTCAAGCATAACATTGGGTATTATTCAGCTGCCATTCCTATTTCAATTATGAGAAGAATCTACATCATGGATGAGGTATCCAAAAAGATTGAAGACTGGAAGAAACAAGCAGCATTTTTTATCTCTCAAAATAAACAAGCTAACCAAATTGCCCATCAAGCTAGTCACTCTTGCTTTCAACCCTACTACACATTAAGCCAGCATACCACCAAGGACCCAAATGCCATGGATATAGATGGAATCAAAATATCCAAGCTAACTCCCAAAGAATGAAAATGCTGCAGGGAAAACAATCTTTGCTTCTGATGCAGAAAACCTGAACACCTAAGCAACCAATGTGATACCTTCAAGACTACTCCCTCCCTTCCACAAATGAAGAAGACTTGTGCCATCAAGAAGAAAGAAAAGCTTTCAAAGTTGGAAGAGGTGGACAATAGTGAAGATAAAAATGAGAAGAGTAAGGCAATGGTAAAAGTGGTTAAGGATTTTTAGAAAGGGGAACACCATCAACACAAGTGTCTCCACAATGTCTTTATGCTAATGTAGTTGTATTCAAGAATTGAAACTTGTTAAACATTCCCATTTGACTCTTGGTTTCCTCTAGCAAAAAGAAAAGCATCTTCATCCATGCTCTCATTGATAGCAGAGTAGAAATAAACTGTATTGACTGGGACTTTATCAAGAAACACAAAATTCCCCTTCAATAACTCACCCATTCAATCCAAATCTGCAACATAGATTTCTCTGTGAATAAATAAGGGCTGGCCAAGTACAAAGCAGTCCATTACCTTGACATTGAAGGTCTAGTATGACAAGTCAAGTTTATTATTATTCAATGTGGAAGTAATAACCTAATCCTTGGATCCCCATAGCTTCAGGACATTAACCCAACAATCAACTGGAAGAGACAAACTGTTGCTATTCCTCTCTCCACCAACCAGTCCAAATCCTTTTATGCCTTCCATGCCTTATTAAAGAAATATACCAATCAACTGTGTAGCTCAAGAGCTCCACCCCCATGTCACATTAATATGGTTAAGAAAGAAACTGACCACTTTTTCAATTACCTTCAATGCCAATCTCTGGAGGAACAACTGATTTGCACCATTGCCAAAGTGCATTGATAAAATAGCATCAGCTGGGTGGTAAAGGCTGAAAAGTATTTTCTCACCCCTAGGGCAGTTAATGCCATGATCTCAACCTTTCTCACTATTGAAGCATTAAAAGACAAACCAAAGATTATCCTATCTGAGAAATTCTCATCATTTTCCAGAGTGTTCTCCCAAGAAGCTAATAATCACTTATTATCATCATGACCCTATGACCATGAAATTAACTTCAAAAAATTATTCAAACCTTGAATTGGGAAGCTATATCCCCTTAATTTAGAGGAAAAGAAAGCAACTGAAGCTTTTCTCAATGAAAACCTAAAGTCAGGAAAGATTTGACCATCTAAATCCCCACAAGCTGTTATAATACTGGAATTGTACTTGTGATTCCAATAACTTTTCTTTTCCCTGATCACATGACCACTCCAACCCTTCACACATCATGCCTTCACCTATCACATCTTCACACCTTCACATCCTCACCCTTCACTTCTTCACAATCTCATTGATCTCATCTTATCATGATCACCTCAAGGCTATCATGCCTTTCTCATTACCACCTTCTGTTGTGAATCTGTTCAGACACTTGTATGATTCTCTTTCTTTTTTGAAAGCTAGACCAACATGTTGTACTAGTTCCAAAAATTCTTTGTAGATGGCATTTGTTTTTTGCAGATTGACTTCTCTATAGATGTGACAATCTACCATCCGTTTCATGATGGATAATGCATAGTCGTCTGAGATTTCTGCTTCTTTTGCCATTAGTTGAAACTTGCTGGTCCATTTGAATGTGTTTTTTCCTTGTTGTGTATATTTTTCAAGCTAATATAGAACCTTATGAGCAACCACATCAATTTGGAAGTGTTTTAAAAAACATTGTTTGAGGCCTAGCATTGAAGGCCATGCTTTGTCATCTAATTGTGTTTCAGGTATTGGCTGCTTATTCTTATTGAGACACAGTTCTACTTCTGCTGCCAAAAACTCTTCTAGTTGTAGACAAGCAAAGGTAGAAGTGTAACCTTCCAATCTAGAAAGGATAGTGATAGTGTGTAGTTTATCTGAGCCCCATTGTTGCATGGACTCCCATAGTTTGATTTGCATGATCCATAGTCTGAATGTTTGTTTATTACCATTCCACTTGCCTGGATCAGCAATCTTTTTGGTGACATCTTTTTGCACATTGGCTGAATTCATAGACATTGTAATGGTAGCTAGTTGTTGGAGGATGTCAACCATCTGTTGGTTTGGGTCTTGAGAGTAAGACATTTTGTGTCATGGATGGGGTAATGGTGCAGCTTGTTCTGGTTCTGCAAAGTAATGAGAAGTATCATCTGTAAAAGGTAAGTCTTGATAATAAGACTGTTTTAGTTGCTGTCCTTGTTCAGTAGAGTCAGAGTTCTCAGTGTCATACCCTTCACCAGGCTTTCTAAAGTCTCCATAGTAAGACATGTTGAAACAAGGTAAAATTCAAAGTCTCCTAAGTGTATCTTTCAATGCTTACTTGACTTGAGGTATGGTATGGGATCGAAGACAAAGAGTTTTACACATAGAGTACTTTTTCTTAGCTTTAAGAATTTTGAGATGGTATCAGTGTAGCTCCTTCTTTTCCTTGAGCTCTTTTACCTTTGCCTG
>JBBPKD010001038.1:0-12241 GCA_038089075.1 Singerocomus inundabilis
CTTTTTCCCCGGCGTTCGCACAGATCCTGCTACGTTGTTCGAGTTGGACGGCTGGAAGGGTCCCAAGTTCAGAGCCGCCCACTCTGGGACTATCATCGAGGAGACAAGTCACTTGGCTGCCTTGTTGATGAAGGAGTGCGCTGCTCGGAAAGGAAGTGACGTGGATGGGAGGAGAACACAACCTATTGGAGTCACCATTGTCGAGCTCAACCATGTGCCTGCATTTCGGATTCGCCTCGCACATACCAACGTGAAACACACCGTCTCGGCCGTATTACCCATTGGCGTTAGTGTTGGTGCATGTGTTGCGTGCGCAGTTTTTCACGATTGGTATTCGTTCTCGGCCATCCTCCTGGGCATACTCACCAGTGGTCTCTCTTGTCTTATCATTGGCTCAGGAGAGCTCGTATTTGAACATCCTGAGCCCGCCAATGGATCCCCTTCTGGAGATGGCATTCTTGGATCAGACAAGGAGTTCGTCTTGCTCAAAGGCCCGGAGGGTGCTGTGAACACGATTACTCGTGGCTGGTTCTCTCTCAACTTCTCTAGCAAGCCTCAGCACAAGAGAATTGGACTGTGTTCCGTCTTTCTTGCTGTCCAATTCGTCGCTCAGCTACTGCTCATTCCACAAGGATTCCTGTTTGGCCAAATCATGTTCCTCACATCGCTCGCCGCATCTTGGGTATATAGTCTGTATCTGTCCTCCTTTGATAGGGAAAAGATACAACGGGACATCCTGCTCAAGGATGTACTTCAGGATCCAGTGTTGACGAAGTATAACTTGGGTACGCGCACCACCATGGTTGTCTTCGTCCTCCTCGTCCTTCAGCCTGAAGAACCAAGAAAACTTCTCGACCAGCTTCTCCTCAACGGCACCAATGTTTGGAAGTATTGGAAAGCGACGATTGTGCAGCGGCTCATCGACCATGAGGAGCTCAAGTTTGTCGAGTCGGACTGGGAGTCACTGATTGACTTGATTGACTCAGAGAAGGCTTTGCTCAAGACACTGTATGGTGATGCTCAAGCAGCATACGACCATTATACTTCTAATGAACGTCGCGGAGATTGACCATGCTCCTGCCCACGCAATACTGTGATCCACGCTTTGTAATTAATAATGTCATTTCTCCCCGTACTATTCCTTTTTTTTTGCTCTCTTATTTACCACTGTTTGTTCTGTTGCTAGGCTCTTGGCGCTATCAGTGATTTTATGTCGTCACTCTATCCATGTACATGGTCTATTATGACTAGTCTTCATCCGAGTCTATGATACAGAGCAATTTTCTTATAGCGGACAGATCCCGTAT
Organism: Singerocomus inundabilis; assembly: GCA_038089075.1. NCBI lineage: Eukaryota > Fungi > Basidiomycota > Agaricomycetes > Boletales > Boletaceae > Singerocomus > Singerocomus inundabilis. The sequence continues at coordinate 1,308 of JBBPKD010001038.1, forward strand.
ATTATCTCGATCATTTTTCGATCATGGTGTATTCATGTTACGACAGGGAAAGAGATCTGCAACGCAATACAACCTCCTATTCATTAGACCGTATACATGAAACAACATGGCAGTACTCACGTCATGCGCGTGCAGCTAGCTTGAGCCATATGGACCATGACCAATTGATCAGAGATTCGAATCCCACATTTCGCAGGTACGTCATGCCAGTAATCATCGACAGACGGATTGATGCGAACACAGATCGTGTGTCTCATCCTAGATACTAGATAAAGTGTGGCAACTTGCAAGATAGTACTACAAGACTGTCATGCCCGTGAGTGCCGAGTCACTCCATGCAGCCGTTTTGGTCGCATCAGCCTGTAAGGCGGTTCGCATATCGTCGTTTTATCTGTGATGGTGGACAGATGTATCTACAGAAGGGGGCAACTTACAGTGCACAATGAACCAGATTCCAATTTTACAGAGGACTACATTTCACCTCTGGGTCAGTATCTTTGTCTTGGAGTTTTCCCGTCTCGCAAGGCTTAGTGTCGTGCTACGGACGGTCTGGTGAGATGTCGAAAACACAATGACGACACGAGTTCGGGAGCAGTGGCTCCATCAATGACCTAGCAATTTCAACGTTTAAGACACGCGGTGTGCGCCGGGTCGGGTCGGCAGCTTATCGGAATCGTGGGACTTGACCCTTATCTGAATCCGTGGTGAGACGTCGAATCGGGCCAGTCGTGTATAGGAGATCACGTGTCACGTGATATATCACGGTAATGTATTTTACACCACACAGCAAGAGAAACGAGGCAATCTATATACCGTGAAGGAAACCTGCAAACAGTATCATTTAGAATACCGGCGCGTTTAAATGAAAACTTCTCTGATGCTTTAATGACCACAATAAGGAAACATCGTCAGCAACCGTACATTCAAAAGCCGTCATTAGTCAAAAGTAATAGAAGCACACTGGCATACCTTCCCTTACAGTCAAGTTCAAAGCTTTTCCAGTTTGTAAAGCCGTCAGGATGTCACTACCGTGGCGCGATCTGAATTAGTGTATGCCCCGCATGTTCCGAGAGCAGCATACCACACCCCTCAACTGGGACACTTGATCATGTATTATCTCAAATGATAGGAAGAGGGTAACAAAGAGGATGAAAGCACTGTATGTGCATGTCGGTCAATGCGACGACGAGGGATGCGAAGGAAAGCACGCACCTGAGCTTGGTGAACTTGCTAGACGATGAAATATGAGGTTGTTGAGTAGATGAGATACGAGAATTAAACTTTCTGAAATGACGGGGCAAAACAGCCTGGACAGAAGCTTTTTTATACATACTGTACCATGAAGATTGTGCTCCTGTGTCCCATTTCTGTTAAGTAGTGTATCAAGTTATCACTTGAATCAGTATGATAGAGATGATTCCGCGCATTCCGGGGAAATTTTTGTTAGGAAATTTACAGTGTGGCAGCGCACCAGTTGCGGGCCACTGGCCATCAGTAATTCTCGGAATTAGAACTTGCATCGAGAGGTTGGACGATCTGAGCGCTGGTGCCGAGTCGCACCGAAACTCAAACTAACAGCAGATTGAGTTCAGCAAAGGCGAGGGTAGTCGGAGGACGATGGACATGCCATCCTCACGCAGGAGACCAATCGAATCGTTGAACATACCATTCCAAGGAAGAAAGGCTCAAACTAGTACCTAATAGAAGGATCAAGCAAGCGAGTGCGAGAAGACAGCATTTGATGTATCAGTCGAGATTAGGTCGCTGTACACTGTCAAGTCACGGATACAGCTTTATGATACGTCACCTAGTGTTTTGCATCCGTCTTCACTTTGATCATTCGTTCTTCTATATCAGACTGATTGAGCTAATCATTGGGTTGATATATGCTGTCATAGTTGTTAAGTGTTGCAATCAGTTACAGGCTTGGTGTAGGGTATCTACAACTGTATAGCGGCTGTACAGGTTATGAGGCGGGCTCAGCAGTTAGCATACCTACGATTCATAATCACGAAGAGATCATATTTGTCGAAACCGAGTGATTGCAAATGCTGTGTTTTGTGTATGGTATGAGGCATGGAAAGCTCTGACGTCGAAGTGGAGCGTCAATATCGCTCCAACGTGACTCCACCGAATATCTTGTTGGATAGCATCTCATGCCCACTTTCAATCAATGGACATGATTCTTTGATGTCGTCTCGAGGATCCATAAGATGCCCAATGAGGCTAACCATCACATACCAAGGATACCATGTGTCAGGTCTGGTCGCTGCGAATTTTGATGTAGTACGGGTCCACTTATTTCCGAAGGGCGAACGAAACCTTATTTGTTTTCCCCTTCAACCACTATTCGAGATTATTCGAGATTGGGGTATGAAGCTGTATTTGTCGCAGTTTATCTAGATCATATCGTGAATGATTAAAGGGACACCGTCTATCCTATCCAGGAGCTCTTTTCGATGGCTCCGTTTCACATACCAAATAGAGAAGGAGAAAATATAATAAGAGAGCGTATCAATCGAGAAACGGAAATTCTTAGGCATACCTCGCTTGAATTGACAGTTTAAAAACTCGACTTCGAGGTCCGAATACATATCTAACCACTCATCCAGTGTGCCAATGAACTCGGCATGCGATACTTTGGTTCGTGATCCCTTGGCAGCCGAACGTTGCGTGCTAGTCCAGAATAACGTGAAAAAAGCACTGATGAGTCCAGAAATTGATGTGTGCAAGTCCCTTGGTCAATTGTTCTCCAGGCAATGCTAGAAGTTGTCACTTCCGGTTACACAACGCGCAACATTGGGATGCATGATAGTGGAGTGTTTCTGCATTCCTACGTTCTCCGGATCTCCGTCGGCCCAATCAGCATACTGTTTAGGCCAATATCGCATGTGAGGTAGACGACCAGAACCAATCGACTGCGCAAGGCTAGCCTGATCAGCATGGAACAACTCCGCATCAGAGAGTGGGCTTGCATAAGAGAAGAATAGCAAAAGCATGTAGAGGAAAGACTCTACGTCATCAAAGTGCGTGTTTATTTCCCCAAAGCACGTTGTAGGAAATGTTCCCTAGTATATTGGTTACAGTAAGTTCGCTGGACGGCACGTAGGACGAAGGCTTATCAGGCTTGACTGAAAGTAAACTGTAGTTCGACCTTGCGAACTTGAAAGTCCAGAAAGACGGGCACGCACGTCTACCAAATCCATTTGTCTGATGTCTGTAGTAGCAAGGACGAAAACACAGAGCCCGTCTTAAGGCTATGAAGGTGGACCCGACATGGTTTAGGCTTGGGTGGTACATAGGTTCGTGGCTCGTCTTGTGGAGTAAAACTGCCCCAACCAACAAGGGAAGGCTTCATTTACCTGCCTAGTCGTGACGACGAGGCAATGTACCAAAATGAGACCTCAGTAAGAATAGGCGCCAAAGACACGGGGAGCCTGTGACCCATATGTGAGAACAAGAAAATATGTTCATGAACCAGCGACTTTGCGCACCACGAACAAAGCCAAACCTCTGTCCCACTCTCTGAAATCAACACCTCTGTACTAACGGGAAGATGTCGTCCACAAACACTGGTGTGTGGCATCTCTGGGGAGTGGGTTGGATTGAACGCTGACGATCTCCCAAGACCCAACAAGAGTGCTTGACACCGGTCACCCTGACACAGTGTGGTCGGTCGCTTTTCACCCTGATGGAAAACGCCTTATGAGTGGGACTGGTAATGGAATGCAACAATGGCAGCTTGCAGATGATCAAAAGGTTGGAGAGCAACTAGGGATGAATTTGAACGCAATTTCGGTGTCGACCGATGACAAGTGGATACTCTGTGTGACAACAAGTGGTGCAAGCGTATGGGATGCGGAATTGCATAAAAAGGTCATCAACATGGAAGGCGACGCTGCTATGACACGCGGGAACGGCGTAGAAGCAGTCGACATTTCCTCTGACTTGACCAAGTTTGCCACTGGGACAAGCTCCAATGAAGCAAATATCTGGAGCATCACAAGTGGAAAGCGACTCGTTGGGCCGCTCCTACATGACAATTTCGTCAAAGAGGTTAAATTCAGCCCAACTGGTGACCGCATTGCCACTGCCTGCCGGGGACGTGCAGTTCGCATTTTCGACGCTCGCAACGGTGATGAACTCATCAGAATTGAGACCACCATACCTGATACTGGCCACCTCATCACCCCACTTGCATGGTCTCATGATGGCCAGTACATTTTCACTGTCTCAGAGAACAAAATTCGCTGTTTCACCACATCCACAGGGTCTCTGCTAGCGGAATCACAAATCCTCGATGATGTCCGGTCCCTCGCTCTAGCCAGCAATGGCAAGTTCATTGCCACCCTTTCATCGGAATCCATCTTGTTTCTAGATGCAGTGACTCTCCTTTGAATTGGTCCTGCAATCAAAAATAGTGGAACAATATACTCAATTACCCTCTCCCTGGATAGTTGCCATCTTGCGACCGGGCAATCTGATGGGAAGATCGCAATACGTGACCTCAGCAATATTCTCCCCAGCCTGTATGGCCCTTTCAATGTAAGCACTCATCTTTTCACATTGTTGGTGTGTCAGCCAGACCAATTCCAGGAACAACAACCAGACGAACGCCCTCCAACTGCAGATGGTGAAAAACCTGATTCCGCCCCTGTAGGATTCTATTATTCCATTGCTCAAACATACTGTGCTGACACCATTGTGTATGTACACCAGGTGGATTCTGGAGAACCAGATCCACCAGTATCTGAATTTAACAGTGACGACCGTGTTAGTGATATCCTCGAGGTACTCGTTTATTTCTTTTCCCATCGAAATCCGCCTTTACCATGCCATAGGTAGACATGCCGTTGAGCGCAGCTGCTGCTCAGTTCAATTATGATGAGGTTGGTAATCACACCATTTCCCTCTCTCTATTAACACTGTCGGAGCCCCCGTCTCCCGTCTTCTCTACTCACCCTGCTGACAACGAGGTACCACCTCCTGGCCCATCCGAACCGACACCTGCGGCCCCTCTAGAGACATGTGCAGAGGAACATCACGACACTGGGGAGTCACATCATGGTTTTCAGGTGTTCAAAAAGTGGATCGAGAGGATGAAGAAAATTAGAAGTGATCCTGAATCACATCAACTCAAACAAGTTTCCAAAAAACCGGATCACCCCGTTAACCGTCGACGTTCCTCGCAGTCACCAGGAAGAGTGGATGCCACACAGGAAGGCCTTCAAGAATGGCTGCAGGTCGGCCTGTGCAAGTAAGTGCTCTTGTCTCAGACGATTGGTGCAGGGTCTAACATATTATCCTAGCGAGTGGTCGCGAAACCCATTGGAAAACGAAATGTTGGTTGTTTCATCAAAATTGTATGCAAGAGCTTATCAGACGTTACAGCCTCAATCATCTTCCAAGGTCCCTGATCGCAGTCATCAGAAAAAAGCCACGCCTCGTGCTAGACAAGGTCCCGCGGATCCAAAAGAACCAACCACGGTCTGTCGTTGTAATGTACCACGTCTTGGTGGCTCATTTGTTATTAGGGGCAACAAGCGAACAATACACCCGACGAGCGAATTGAGGTCATCATGCGTACACTTTCATCACACTTATTCTGAGACTCATGGTGGATGATACCAGCGAGAGCCAGGAAGAGCTGTATTCAGGTTTCACCTGAGCTTTGCGGTCGAGTGTCCTGGGTGGATGTGTTGTGGGTCGGGTACTGGAGACGGAACGCATTGATCCACATGATTCGATGAGATGTAGACATTGTTAGTATGGTTTTTGAGTGTATGTAGCCTTGCATTACTACTAATGATGCCAAGGATTGAATGGGGACCTCACAAGGATATTTAACTGGATGGTTGCTCATGTGTACATGCAGGGTTGGATGACAGAACAGTGTCTAATTGGTAATCATAATCCATACTGCAAGTCATTAGCTCAAAAGCTTGAAAGGAGCCTGTTAGGACTGGTCAGATTGTCATGAACAAACTCAATGATCAGTCAAAAGTGCTGATGGTCAAGAGAGAGGAATGAATATCCAAGCATGGGGAGCATGCTCTACTATGTACAGGCTTATATACCTACTGAAGGGCTATTGTGAGTGCAAAGGAGCTACACTGCCAAACCTAACTCTGTGGTCCTGTCAGGCAACCTGGCATTATTCTATGGGGCAGTAACCATGAGATGTTGGGGATAGAAGAATGCTGAACAGCAGAGAGGGGGTGTTACGCTTGAACTTGGGGGGACAAGCATAGACCCTTGGGGTTAGACGACTCTACTGAGTGAGCGAGGTAATACGAAGTGAGGGGTCTGGCACGTAGTGTAACCCTAGTGGTCGCCTAAGATATGCAGAGTACACACAGTTCTTTGAGGCGCAAAGGATGGAGAGTAATGAGGCAACTGGTATTGCCAGAGACGTAGGAGTACAATGCGTATTGCAAGGGAGACAAAAGCTAAGGTATGGATACCGTGTACATGGGTTTATATACGTAAGGGCAGCGCGCACAGACCATGCTATGCTGTGGAGTCATGACAAGTCAGGGTGAGTCATGACAGGAACTAAGTATATCAACCAATAGTAAAGAGAGCGCTGACCAGGGTTCTGCCAAGCTGTATGTAGAGAAGAAGAGCAGAAGTGAGAAGTACAGGCGATGGCATAAGGATGGAAGCGAGGTGTCAGCGTGGGAGAATATGAAGAATGGCATGAAGCGCACTACGATATGAGTGAGGTATAGGAGTGGAGTAGTGTGTAGTGTCTGTAGGTTTAGACGGATGAGCGATGAAGGAAAAAGGTGTAACATTACCCCCCTACTAGGGATGAGCGACTTCACGATTCTATAGCCCCTGAGTCAGAGTTCGAGAGATTGGTTCACTAGGGAACCGGTCATGTTGCCGTAGGCAGTGTCGTCGTAGATGTCATCGCCATAGTCCTCAATGACTTGGGGAGGAGGGGAATGACGTGGAGGAATTCTCGTATGAGGAGGTGGTACCAGGATGGGGCGATTTCGCCTGTGATGGCCCCGGGTGCGACAAATGGGAGAGTGGGTGATGGATGGAGGGTTGGAAGAGTCGGTGGATGGAGAAGGAGGAGGGGAGCGTGGGGTGGTCATATCGATGGTGAGGGTACGTGGGTGTCATAGGTTGCACTGCGCCTGGGTGTGCCCTGGGTGCCATAGGAGACAGGTGGGGCATTGATAGTAAGGGCAGTTGACTCGAATATGCCCGAGGCATTGACAGTGGAAACACGCTTCAGTGAATCATGGGTGCGTGGGTAAGAGACATACGCGACCATTGTTATGAATCTACGACAATATTACGACCCCTTTCTTTCCCTGATCATGTGACCATTCCGACCCTTCACATCATCACTCCAGTCTCTGTCACATCTTCACACCTTCTCCCTCTTCACCTCTTCATGATATCACCGATCATCCCTAACCCTCGATCTTCATCTACAGGCATCCACACCTTCTCCTCACCTCTATTCCCTGATCTGATCGGTCATGACCCTGCAGAACCCTTGATGGGATCTCTGCCACGATTACCTTCCTGATCTTTCACACTTTGTGATCGATCTTCCATTCCTTCATTCTAGCCTTGTGGTACGATTCTGATCTTCTAACCACAGGCCTTACCTTTACCTTGAGGCTTGCCTAGTTGCAACCTCATGAACTTTCCCCTATACCCTAGCCTACATTAATGTCCGTATACCCTAGACCCTTCCTGTAACGTATATAAGGGGTTGTGAGTTGGCTGGTGTCCCCCCAGCCTAATCCACTTGTTACCTCTCCTACCCTGCCTACTAAGGTGGCCTAGTGAAGTATCCTCAAGTAGACAACGACTATTCGCCTGCCCGCCAGTAATGGTGCCCAGGAGTAAGGTTGTCTGGAGATAAAGCCAACCTCCATCTCATCCTCCAGTTCAGCCAGCAAACTTGTATCCCGTGTCAAGTTATACTCCCAAGACTTGCAGTACGCACTACACTCATTTATCCCTTATTTAACCAGTTCCAGGACTACACCTTCATAAAAGGTCTAGTCATCCAGAATATAATCAAGATAACCACGTGACTCAAGACCATGTCATCAATCAAGACGATGTTATACCTGCGGCACAGTTAAGTCTTCACTACTGTTGTGCCTTATAATATTCCAGAGTACCCTACGAGCCGTTGTGCCATAGAAGATCATGTGGTAGCACTAGGAGTGGCACCCTTGATACGGGTGGCACCCAGAACAGCTTACAAGGGTGGCAACCTGGATATAGCCACACGTGAAAGTCTTTCCCTTTGGTTAAGCCCCGTAGAACGATGCCAGGTTGCCCGACAGGACCATGGAGATAGTTGAGGCAGTGTAGCTCCTTTGCAGTCGCAACAACCATGTCCTCCTGATCAGAAGGATTCTACTCTTTCCGTGACCGTTAGCTCTTCGAGGGAGAGTGGGGAGGAGGACGCGGAGGGTTGGTCCTCGGTAAGGCGCTGAACGTTTGCTTGGTGGCGTAGATAGATGTCTAGCCGATCAAGGAACTCTCCGAACTCTAGCTGGTAGGCTAGCTCCATCAAGGAGGTTTCGAGTTGGATGGCAACGGTGCGCATGATGGATTGTAGGAAGGCGATCATTGCGTTGGAGTTGGCGTGGGGATGGAGTGCTGCTCCATGTAGGTGATGTAGGGCAAGGAATGCCTGATAGAGGGAATGAAGTGGGGAGTCCATGTCGAGGTGGGCCTCGATGGGGATGGACATCTGAGAGTCCAAGGTGAAGGCTCTGACTCGGAGGGCGTAATCGGGGTTAGGGTACCCGTCTCTCATCCTGTAGGTGGACATGGGTAAGTCTACTGCAATAAGAGGCAAAGGTGGAATGTTAGAATCAAGAAGATCATTAACAGAATGGCTCTCCATAGCGGTGGAGAGGTTCGAAGTGTGAACAATAGGCGATGGAGCACTAAAAAGAGGAGATGTAGTGGTTGGAGTTCCAGTATAGGGAAGTTCATGGTTGGGTGTGACGATGGGGGTGGTAACATTTGACATGGTGATGGATGATTCAGAAGAGAGGGAGGAGGAGTCGTTGTTGAGGGAGATGGCCATAAGGGCTTTGCGAATTTTTGTGAAGGAATAAATGGTGGCGAAATCACAGGAGGGATGTTATTACGGGGAGAGTCGAAGACATTTTTTATAGTCGTGGAGGATGGTCTGTGCATGGGACAGGTCGGCTTCTGTTACCCAAGAGTCATCTTCCGGTGGGTATCCCTTCCATCGGATCAGGAATGAGCGGTGGGCCGTAGTTCCTTTGTGTTTTAATATCTGTTCTATTTCAAATTCTTCTTCGCCTTCGATCAAGTCAGGCAGTGGTTGGGTGGTTTCAGGGTGTAGGGTGGTGTTATCTGTGAATCGAGATAAGAGGGAAGTGTGGAATACCAGGTGAATTTTCCATGTTTTTGAAAGGCGAAGACGGTAAGTGACTGGAGAGAGTACTTCTATGATTAAGAAGGGGCCTTCTCGCTTCTGGGCGAATTTAGGATTGGTGACCTGTCATTTGAGATTAGTGGCTTTGAGCCATACTTTGTTGTTTTTCTTGAATGGGCTAAATTTCCCTTTGTACCTTCTTTTCATGAGTTCTCATGCAAGGTCATGGGTGGTGAGTGCTTCTTGTCGGACTTTGATTAATGTGGTGATGCATAAGTCAGCTGACGGGGATAGAGAGGGTGAGAAAATCTTGGGTAATGGTCGTGGTTCATATCCCATCATTAAGAAAAATGGGGACTTATTAGTTATGGAATGTAGTCTATGGTTGTGAGTGAATTCCGCTTGGGTGATTGATTCCGTCCATGTTGAAGGGTGGCTGCCACAGTAGATTCGTAAATACGTTTCTATTTCTTGGTTTACACGTTCCGTCTATCCGTCGGTTTGTGGGTGATAAGCGGTGGAGAGGGCAAGGTCGTATTTGAGGAGTTTTCCCAATGCGTGGGCGAATTGGGATGCGAATTGTGGTCCTCTGTCAGAAATTAGTTTGTCGTAGAGTCCGAATCATTTGTACATGGATTCGAAGAACAATTCTGCGATGTTGGCGGCAGTGGTGGTTTTCTTGGTGGGGCAGAGTATTACCCCCTTAGTAAGCCCATGGTCGACTACGACCAATAATGAGTCGAAACCACCAGAAACGGGAAGATCGGTGATGAGGTCGCAGCTGATCTGATAAAAGGGGAGTGAGGAAGTGGAGGGGATTGGGACGGGGGGAGGCGATGTCGGATGAGTGTTGGTCTTGTTGGCTTGGCAGACCGTACAGGAGGATACATAAGATTTGACCATCGTAGCCAGACTGGGCCACCAATAGTGAGGCATGAGGAGGGCTCATGTTTTGAGGAAGCCGGGGTGACCGGCGGATGGGTGATCATGGGCTTGGGCGATGACTGTGGTTCGTAGAGAGGGTGGTATGTAGACACGATTGTTATAAAGAAGTAGGCTGTCTGTTATGATACGGGATTTTACCTTGAATCCCATGACTATTCTTTTTCCCTGATCACATGACTCTTCCGTCCCTTCACATATTCACGCCATCCCTCGTCACGTCTTCACATCTTCACACTCTTCACACTTTCATGACATCACTGATCCCCTAACCCTCGATCATCACATACAGGCTACCTTGCCTCCTCCTCACTGCACTTCCCTGATCTGATCGGTCAAGACCCTGCAAGATCCTAGATGGATCTCTGCCACGATCCTTCCCTTGATCTTTCACACTTTGTGATCGATCTTCCATTTCATCTTATTGCTATGCTCTTCTATTCTGATCTTCTCAGGGCTAGCCTTGCATTTACATCGAGGTCTGCCTGGTTGCAACCTCATGGACTTTCCCCTATACCCTACATAGCCTACATTAATGTCCATATACCCTAGACCCTCCTGTAACTGTATATAAGGGGTTGTGAGTTGGCTGGTG
>JBBPKD010001039.1:0-12241 GCA_038089075.1 Singerocomus inundabilis
CTCCATTTGCAGTAAAGATGGGTCTGGGGTCATTAACTTCTTTGTACTCTGCAAAATCATCTTTGCAGTGGGTGAAGTGGGAAGAGGCCCCTGAGTCTATTACCCACATGTGGTCTCCTTCTTTCAAGGAAGGTTTCTTTCCCTTACATTTAGTGCAACCTGAATATGAAAGCCCATGAGGGCATGATTTATTCTTTGTAGAATACATGTGTATTAATATATCTACTGAGTCCATATCTCTCAAATGCACAGTATCTGCAGCATGATAGGAGTCAGTGAATGATCTCAGGTGCATTGGAGGCTGAACTGACCAAAGGTTCATAGCCTCGTCATTGTATGCTTCAATTTCATTGCATACTTCACCCGCATCTGGCGTGACAAAGTCAGTATTGTTGCGACTGCAAAGGAGCTACACTGCCTCAACTATCTCTGTGGTCCTGTCGGGCAACCTGGCATCATACTATGGGGCTTAACCTAGGGAAAAGACTTTCTCGTATGGCTATATCCAGGTTGCCACCCTTGTAAGCTGTTTGTGGGTGCCACCCATAACAAGGGTGCGCTTGTGCTACCACATGTTCTTCTATGGCACTACAGCTTGTAGGGTAATCTGGAATAATATAAGGTACAATGGTAGTGAAGACCTAACTGTACCGCAGGTATAACATCATCTTGATCGTTGTCTTGATCTTGAGTCACGTGGTTACCTGTTATGTTGTATACTGGATGACTAGGCTGTTATGAGGGCGTAGTCCTAGAACTGGTTAAATAAGGAGTAAACGAATGTGATGCATACTGCAAGTCTTGAGGGTTTGACTTGACACGGTATACGAGCTTGCTGGCTGGACTGGAGGATGGGAAGAAGGTTGGCTTTATCCCCGGATAACCTCACTCCTAGGCACCATTGCTGGTGGGTAGGTGAATAGTCATCTTCTACTTGAAGGGTACTTTACTAGGCCACCTTGGTAGGCAGGGTAGGAGAGGTAACAAGTGGATTAGGCTGGGGGGACACCAGCCAACTCATAACCCCTTATATATGTTACATGGAGGGTCTAGGGTATATGGACATTAATGTATGCTATGTAGGGTATAGGGGAGAGTCCATGAGGTTGCAACTAGGCAAGCCTCAAGTAAAAGGTAAGGCCTGTGATTAGAAAATTAAAAGCATACCACAAGGCTAGGAAATAGAATGGAAAATCAATCACAAAGTGTGAAAGATCAAGGGAAGGATCGTGGCAGAGATCCATCTAGAATCTTGCAGGGTCATGACCGATCAGATCAGGGAAGGGCGGTGAGGAGAAGGCATGGTAGCCTATAGGTATGATCGAGGGTTAGGGGTGATTGGTGATATTGTGAAAGTGTGAAGAGGGTGAAGATGTGAAGATGTGACAGGGGATGGCGTGATGATGTGAAGGGTCGAAAGGGTCATGTGATCAGGGAAAAGAAAGGGGTCATTATATTCATAGATTCACAACAGGTATTGCCTGTATACAGGGCAAGGAGGTCAATCTCGTCTTGAGTCATCTCTCCATCTGTCCTGTATATGTCTACCGTGTCCTGGTCATCCCAGGTACTCACCTTGTGGTAGAATGATTTGCGGGCCTGCTTGGAGGGACTCGGTTCATCGAGAGATTTAGTAGAGGGGGATGTGACGACTAAGTCATCATTTGCATCAATTGACGATTGTGCAATGCTCAATGAGCATGCATGGCGGCGGGTGATGGAAGGGGTGATGCTACCCCCAATGGGTGCATTGCTGTCGACGAGAGTCAACTTGTGGACTTGTTCGTCCGGGGTGGTGACTGGTGTAAGGAGTGACTGCCAAAAGGCAGCACTATCCTGTGACGCATGTGTGGGCAGGTGGACAGACGGGTTTGCAGCTGTGTCGGGTGCAGGTTCGTTGAGTGGTGCGATGGTTGCAGCCACTTTGTCCAGCGTATGGGTTGTCTCGGCGGAGGGAGTGATTCCCATCCTATGCGTGAGAGATAGTGACCTATGCGTTTGCACAAAAGCCGGGGGCCTGTATTGGGCAGTGGCTACACGATGCTTGAGGGCACGCAGGTCCTGTGCAGGGACGGTGTCAGTGATGGTGGGTGACATTAGTGGATAAAATTGGTCTGCGGTGGATGCGACTTGGTGCAAGTGGCCTTGCTCACTGTCCTGGGCTTTCTGCTTGCCCTTGTAAGGCTTGTAGCCTTTCTTGCATCCATGATGACTCTGTTGGGAGCTCGACTGTTCATTCGGGTGGGGCTTAAAGCCCCCCAAATGCTTCTGGGACTTGTAGGACAGGTCGTGTTGAGGCTTTTGCTTGACTGCTGAAATTTTGCATGCAGTCGATTGGTGGTCGGAGTGCAGGTGACTGGTGTGAGTGCAGCCATGCGATTTCTGCTTCCAGGAGAGGATCACGGCCTTGCGAATGTCTGAAAGCTTCTTGAACGAGAGGGTGGAGTCTTGTGCAAAAGACTGAGCTACCACCTCCATCGAGAAGGGGAGCTTTGCAAGAGCGATGAGAACCTGGTACTTATCGTCAAACGGATATGAGTGGGCTTTGAGTCGCATGAAGTGCACCACCATCTTGTCAAAGGCAATAGTCAGGTGCTGGTCTTGTGGGACACAAAGGTCCAGGAGTTGCTTGAACTCTGCATAGATTGCAGCAATGCCAGGAGACCCATACTTCTTCTCAATCGCTTGGAGTAGATTCTTTGCAATCTTGTGCTGGGAGAATTTATATTTGATGGCTTGTGCGAGGCGGAGTTGCATACATCCAACAACTTTGCCATTGGTGATGTCCCAGCTGTCGATGTCTGACTGTTCGACTCCAGTAGTCGTAAGAGCGGGGTGAGGGTCTGAGATGACCCATGTGTCTCCGAGTGCAAGGGTATATGCCTCTATACACTGGATCCATTCCAGGTAGTTCATACCATCGAGGATGGGAACAGCGGTGAACAGGGTGTTTGACATGTTTGTTTGGGCGATTTTGAGTGCATTGATGTCTGTAGACAAATGTTTATCAGTGAAAGTTTGCTAGATGAAAGGGAGGAGGAAAAAAGGGGGTAATCCCTTTTTATTGATCGACCCATATTTCTGCAGTGCATTCTTGGGGGCAGAGGGTGCAATTGCACTCGAGGTAACAGCTTTGTTACTGTACCATCACCCAGAATGCATCTGGTGATTTCAAGAGGTTTCAATCACAGTGCTCCCACTTAGGGGTGCTCTGGATCTGGCCTCTCAGGGCTCATAACCTCTGAAGCCAAGGTGGGGGCAGCCATTAGGATGCCATTACAGAGGAAGAACCTCTGAACTCACCAGAGAGGTGATACAATGGTAAAAAGCCTCCTGTATATTAAATGTGGAGCTAGAAGCTCTTATATACAGATAGATATAGTTATCTAATCTACTGTATAGTAGAATCACAGTTATTTCACTTAGGGCAAACAATAGGGGCGCTGTGTACAGTATACTCATGTATCTGTGGGTATGTGTTACTGTTGTGAATGTTACAACCATTCCCCCTGAATCACATGACCATTCCATCCCTTCACATTTTCATGCCTTCATCCTGTCACGTTTTCACTCTTTCACAGTTTCACCTCTTCACACCCTTCACGACATCACGACCCTCATGACATCACCAATCTCCCCTAACCCTTGATCATACCTTAAGGCTTCCATGCCTCCTCCTCACCGCTCTTCCCTGATTGATTGGTTATAACTCCTATCATGAACCCTGCAGAATTGTTGATCAATCTCTGCCACGATCATTCCTATGATCAGTCACACCTTGTGATCATTCACCACTTCCATTCTTCTAGCAATGAGGTACACTTCTGATCTTCTCACCTCATTGCCTTACCTTGTGTTTACATTGAGGTTTGCCTAGCTGCAACCTCATGGACTCTCCCCTTTACCCTACTACTACTTACAGTAATATCGTATACCCTAGACCCTCCTTTGTATCATATATAAGGGGTTATGAGTTGGCTGGTGTCCCCCCAGCCTAATCCACTTGTTACCTCTCCTACCCTGCCTTACCCAAGATGGCCTAGTGATGTTCAAGCACAAGTAGCAGAGTGTTATTCGCCCACCCGCCAGCAATGGTGCCTGGGAGTGAGACACTCCAGAGATAAAGCCAACCTCCACTCCCCTCCAGTCCAGCCAGTCAAGTACCAACTTATATACTGCAACAAGTCTTACCCCAGATCTTGCAGTACGTCGCACCCTCGTTTATATTATTTAACCAGCATTCCAGAGCCCTGGACGGGCTAGAGCCATAGCAGCTTAAGGGTAGTTCCCTTCAGATCACTATGCAATTACCCAAGGGCATAGGTATTGCCTGACCATGATTATGCTGTCATATAGATGCCAGTGTTAGGAGGAAGACAGAGCATCATTGCAAGAGTACGCTAGGAGTTCATATAAGGAAGACCTTCTTTTATCGCTGTCCACCCCCTCTTTTTATCCACACCCTCATTCCCTGCTGTCCAGCACTCTCCTCTCTGACATCTAGGTTTGCCCCGTAGCAGAAGTACCAGGTTGCCTGACAGGACCCCAAAAGATAGGGTTAGGCAGTGCTTGCTCCTTTGCACTCGCAACAGTTACTATATAAGGCTATCTACTTGTAGCTAGTAGCTAGTAACTTGATAGTGTCAATTCACCAAGTTCAACACTTTCCCAGGCTCAGAGCCTGGCTTGAGGCATGGAAAAGCCCTGGGCCACTGGCCCAGGCTGGGGCTCTAATAGGGGTAATCTGTCAATTGGCACAAGTATTGTACAGTCACTCAAGCCACCAAATGCGGTGCCTTGGACATAATAGAAGTTTAATTTTACTCTACCCCATTTAATTTTGCTGTCAGAATAACAAGCATATGCACAGCCCAGCCCATGATCATATGACTGACATGCCACAATTACTCATATATATGCAGACCATATAGATGATTATTGTACTTACATCATATATCTTTCTGTTTCATAGTTTCCTGTATTGATTGACAGTATGGATCATTGATGTGATCCTTAATCTCCTTAATCCCCTTTGCATAATACAGTAGTGCTTTAGAGTATATATACAAACTATTGTGCACTTTTTACTTCTCCATTCTTACTTTTGCTGTTGACTGATACAGACAGTCATATGATCCTTTACATTCTAGTTATGATCTGTGTACTCTCATTTGTACCATGTTATTGTTCTCTACTCATATATAGAACTGACGATTGTACTTGATCACCCCAGTTTGTCGCATCTGCGCATAGCTAAGGTAAGATCATTTTACTGTACTTATACCTACTCATACTGACTCATATTTAGTCTAATCTACAATAGGTGAATACAAATGGTCCATTGCATCCACGCACAACTGAGTCTGATCTATGATAGCATTCTCACATCTTGTTAGGTGAATATATTAGTTTAGATTTGTTAGAGGTAGATGAGTTAATATATAAATCTAGTGTAAAACCAAACTGCATAACAAGCAAGATTTGGGATGATATTGTGTGTTTAATGGATGATGAGATGTTGGGTAATAAGGATGAGTATGACAAGATAACCATAAATACAATTGACTAGGTTTATTTGATACAATAATGCTACACTCTCTTGTCTACACTGGGCCTCAGCTTAAGCCCTGAGCCAGCCCTGAGCCAGCCCCAAACCCTTGTTAGGGCTTGGCTCAAGATTTTAGTAAGCCCTAAGCTCCTCAAGCCAGGCCAAAGCTGGGGCTTTTGAGCCAAGCTGGGCTGTGCCAATCACTACACACATGAATGAGGTCAGTTCATCATACACATGGCATTACTGATCACAAACATCCAATTAGTACCCTAGGTCAAATGGTAGAAAGGCAGTGCTTACAATGATATTGAGAACACACCCATGTATGAACTACCTCCTACCTCTGAGTTGATAAGCATCATCACTGGTATGCACTTCAGACCACATTGACCTAATCAAGAGGGAATCCCAGATTTGAGAAAGGTCTTTTGCCTTGCTCAAAGCACAAGCATGTGGGCTTATCTGTCTAAAGGTAGCTAAGGAAAGCATAAAAGAAAGGGTTTCAACAAATTTGTGAAACTGTGTTGTAAGACAGGAATTGTACTCCAATTCTCATGACATTTTTTTTTCCCTGATCACATGACCACTCTGTTCCTTCACATCTTCATGACTTCACCCTGTCACATCTTCACATCTTCACTCTCTTCACTCTTTCACAACATCACATTGATCACTACTCTCCAATCATCACCTACAGGCCTACAGGCCTTCCTCATCTTCACCTTTACTATTTAATTAGTATGATCATTCATGACTCCTATTCATGACCCTGCAGGATTGTAGATCAATCTCTGCCACGATCACTCCCCTGATCATTCACATCTTGTGATCAATCTTCCCTTCCATTCTTCTAGCATAAGGTATGCTTCTAATCTTCTCAACCTCATGCCTTAACTTGTGTTTGCATTGAGGCCAGCCTTACCGCTGCCTCATGGACTTTACCCTTTACCCTATAGCTACTTACAGTAATTCCCTATACCCTAGATATAGTCACAGCTTGGTCTGTGCACTTCCTATAACTGTATATAAGGGGTTATGAGCTGGCTGGTGTCCTTCCAGCCTAATCCACTTGTTACCTCTCCTATCCTACCTGCAAAGGTGGCCTAATGAAGTACTCTACAAGTAGCAGATGATTATTTGCCTGCCTGCCAGCAATGGTGCCCAGGAGTGAGATTGTCTGGAGATGAAGCCATCCCACTCCTTATCCAGTTCAGCCAGCCAGTTCCAACTCATATCCCAGACAAGATCAAATCCCAGATACTTGTAGTATGCAATCAAGTCATTTGACAGAATGGGAGGAATCTACCCTTCTGGCTTGCACAGGCAGCAATGGGATAGTAGGATTGAATGCCAAGTAAGACTTACTTGACTTGCAGATGTGCTTGGTAATGAAGCAAGGGTCTGAGGTGATTCCTGACACTGAGTGGAGTAGATGTAGGTATGTATTTGCTTAGAGAATTGTCCTCTATACAGGTGGGTTTATATACCTGCTACATAGTGTGTTAAGTAATCATGTATACATGTCCTAATGGCCTCATTCTGAGTAAGTATGACTTTAGTATTGTGTCAGTATGGCGCAATACTTCTAGTCATGAATGTTGCTAAGTGCATGACTCAAATATGATGCAATACATAGCCATAATGATGTCTGTTGCATAGTGATCATCATTTTCTGAGTCTTTCATAGTTATAGTGACTAGGATCGAGTCAGAGTGACTCTAAGGAGTCAATAGAAGTCTATATAACACTTGAAGAGTCTGTTATGATATAGGAATTGTACTTGCAATTTCTATGACATTCTTTTTCCCTGATTACATGACCACTCTGACCCTTTACACCTTCATGCCATCACCTCATCACATCTTCACACCTTCATCCTCTTCACACTTTCATGACATCACACTGATCACATTACACTCCAATCATTCACCTACAGGCTACCATGTCTTCTTTATATTCACTCTTACCCTTCAATCAGTATGATCATTCTCATGACCCTGCAGAACCCTTGATGGGATCTCTGCCACAATCCCTTCCCTGATCATTCACACCTTGTGATCGATCTTCCATTTCTTCTCTTCTTGCAATGAGATACACTTCTGATCTTCTCATCTCATTGCCTTATATTGCATTTCCCTTGAGGCCAGCCTTACTGCTGCCTCATGGACTCAACCCTTTACCCTACATAGCATACTATCATTAATAGCATATACCCTAGACCCACGGCTTGGTCCATGCACTATCCTGTAACATATATAAGGGGTTGTGAGTTGGCTGGTGTCCCCCCAGCCTAATCCACTTGTTACCCTCCTACCCTGCCTACCAAGGTGGCCTAGTGAGCACTTTGACTTGTAGCAGATGGTTATTCATCTACCTGCCAGCAATGGTGCCTAGGAGTGAGACTATCCAGAGATGAAGCCTACCCACTCCTCTTCACCAGCCAGCCAGTACCAACTCATATACCATAACAAGACTAATCCCAAGACTTGCAGTATGTTGCACATTTGTTTATATTATTTAACCAGATTTTTCAGAAAGGCATCATGCCTTAAGGGTGGTTCCCTTCAGATAACCACATGATTACCCAAGAGCCCAGATGTGGCTCATCTATGATTATGCTTGCAGATAGCTGCACATATTAGAAGGAAGACAGGACTAGCCTGCAAGAGTGGCTTAGTCATTATATCATTGCAAGAGTATGATAGAAGTTTTTAGGTGGAAGCCAGTACCACTATCAACCCTCTCATTATATCTGACACCCCATATCTGCTATTCAGTGCTCTCCAACCTGACATTATGGTTTAGCCCTGTAGAGAAGATGCCAGGTGTTACAACTTCTACCCATACACTTTTCCCCTCTTTTCATTGGTCTCCACTTCCCCGGTGTTGACCTGGGCTTTGCCATTTCTTTATGCCTAAACTGTGCTTCATCTTCAGATCTTCATTTCCACACACAGCATGGTCACTTGATCGACATTCTTATTGTTTCCTTCCATTCTTCTTTTGATTAACAGCTGTCATTTCGCCTTGACAGCTACTATGTGTTTCACTTTGACAGCTGTCAGTCTCAACCCTTTGACAACTGTCTCTTATTCATTACCGAGCTAATGTCCTTTCCCACACTTGCTCTACATAATGGTCTGTGTGCAGTCAGGATACATATATAAAGCCCTACTTTACATATGATACCTTAGCTTAGTTCTCCCTTGTCTTATCTAGCATTTGCAACATTAGTTTGCTGGCTAGTTCAAGATCCCCTAAGTCTCACCTTCACCCTAAGTCCCTTGCTACCCACAAGCAAGGCTCCTCAGTGCTTCCCTCTGTCTCAGGGAACCTTGATATGCTCTCAGACTTCCCAGCAAGCTCACTTCATTCTTGCAAGAGCTATGCTTGTCCCTACCCAGGCCAAGTGTAACACCAGGTCACCTGACAGGACATGGAAGATAGTCTTAGGCAGTGTCACTCCCTTGTGTTCGCAACAAAGTCATATTCTAGACTTGGTTAGATTAGATAGTTACTGCTCTCACTGATCTAGATTAGATCTGAGTCTAGAGCACACTTATCTTATCTATGATCATTTTGTCATTATTCATATATACTAATTTATTTCAGTAGGCTTTATGCCTTGGCCATTAGAGCCTAAGGGTAGTTCCCTCCAGATAACTATGCAATTACCCAAGTACCCAGGCATGGTATGCACATAATTACATTGTCAGATAGCTGCCAGCATTAGGAGGAAGACAGAGACCAGTTGCAAGAGTACTGTGTCTACTATAGCATTGCAAGAGTATGCTAGAAGTGCCTAGAGGAAGACCTTCTTTACTGATGTCTGCCCCCTCTTCTTATCCAGTTCCCTCATCCCTGCTGTTCAGCACTCTTCTCTCCAACATCTTAGGTTTAGCCCCATAGCAAGAGTACCAAGTCACCCAATGGGACATGGTGGTTTAGGATTAGGCAGTGTAGCTCCCTTGTGTCCACAACAAACTGTTTCACATGCATAATGCTGACTTACACAATTCCAGAAAAGGGACCATTATTGATGTGTCTGAACCCTGGAGGAGATTTTTACCATTGTAAAGAAGCTCAGACTATGGAAGGTGTAAGATGCTATTTATAGTGGTGAAAGGGTGTAGATGTACTGTTCCTTTATTACATCTAATTATCCATATCAACTATCAAAAATTGCCTAATAAATTTCAAGGCGATCCACTGATTTACTAACTTGATAGTGTAGAGTCGACTCTTACGCTGAGAACAAAAATGACGGCCACCTGGACCAAAAGGCAGAAGGGAAACAAGAGGGACGACATCAAAGAACGACAGTGAGCTAACTACCAACCTCAGATGGATGGGTGGACAAAGAGCGGAGGAAATGCAATAACAGCACCACCAAGGAAGGCAACAGGGCTGCCCTCATTGAAATGGTGCGAATTCAAGGTAACATTAGTCTGCTTAGTAAGAATTGTGTGTGGATACTTGTGACTTTTGGTGGACGACAAAGTGTGCTCATGCCACCGAGTACAATACTTCAAGTGTAGTAACACCTCCAATAACATTTCCTTTGACAGCATCCCTTGAACTTTGGTGTCTACCATTGTATTATGGTAGCCCAGAATATCTGACAATTGACAACCACCACAACTCATCAATTTGCATTGCTCAACAATCCCATCAGCTCAAGCAAAAGCACCACATCTATTCTCGGCTCGAATGCTGGACTGAATGGCTTTCAGCAGTACAACATGATTCTGGGCACGTACACTGTGTCATCAACTGGCTACTTGGAATCCTTGGTGATACCGAACACACAAAAAATGCTACTACAGTTGCCACCACAATGGAGAGTGACTTATGCCAAAGCATAGTGGATGAAGAGAACTAGGCTGATTGATGGGTCCAGGTGGTATTGCAGCCTTGAACCATGCTTGAACCAGTGCAAATTGCATCAAGATGATAAAAAAAATAATGGTATGCACCGGATGACGAGGTTCTATCCAATAGAAGCTCAATACCCAAATCCAAAAAGAAAGCTTCAAGTAAGCTCGTTATTGATACTCAGTCCTATCTACTGCTTTAGAAGAACCCTTTAGATTCAAGGAACACCTCTGAATCTTGTGCGATGCAGCTAGTCAAGGAGTATGCAAGGTAGGCCCACTGGTCACAAAGAAGGTATGCTATCAGCAAAAAGTCGCAAATCCGGAAAGGCTCTGTCAGGTGACCCAAGTATCCCTGCAAGCATCATCAGTGTCCTGAGAGCTCGTAAGGCAATGTGGGTTGATCTGACAAGGCCCTGTCGGATCCTAAAAAGTCCTGCAGTCCTTTCAAGTGCCCATGTCGCCCTTCAAGCCAATTTGATTCAAACAGTTTACCACAAGTACGATATTATGATAGCACTAGGGATGAGCGGGGTAGGGGTCACCCGGTTGGGTAACTTGCCATTCAGGCAAGGTGACAAACAGGGGGCGCGCTAACGGACGACTACTTGAGCTGGCTGTATTTTTCTTGTATCGGGGGGTGTTAAGAAGTGTATCAGGAGCATGTTTCTTTTTTGCCTGGATGACAGCAGAAGGGGCGAGGCAGTTCGCTTTGTCTTGCACAGCCGACGAAGAGGGGTGTTATGATTCATCCATGCCTGCATGAAACGTCATCCACTGCACACTGTGACGACATGCACCCAGGCGCGAATGAGGGTAAATGCTTTGGAGGAGAGGAGGTCAAGTCAAAAGGAATGGATGGGTGTTGATCCGACCGACTGTAGGGGGTATGTCACGTGATCGTTCTGGGTTGGCTGAAATGACATAATCAATATCTGTTCATATACCCCTCGCGGACATCCTCGCAGGCCATCCAGTTAAACACAAGGAAAGACAATACACGAACGACTGAGCTTGACGTCGCGGTTTGCGGATAAAAGCCGAACACAGCGGTTTGAGGTCAGACGACGAGACCTCTTGGAGCCTTTCTTTTTTGTTCGAATGGATGCGGATAGGACGCCTTATCCGTCCATTCGTCAAGACTTTGTAGTGACAAATTAACCAAGGGGCAGTGCGACGAGCACGTACTGCCCTCCAAAATATCCTCCGCGACCGATGTTACCAAGTTCCGCGGTTGTCCCGGTGGGTACGCGTTCATCCGCGATGATGCTCCGCGAGTCATTCAATCGCTAATTCAATGGGTGAGTCCCCCTCTTCGACAAAGGGGCTGATCTCTCCCTACTCTCGAGCGAGGTGAGACCTGTGCGCGGATGAGCGTAGGGGAACTCCAACGCACCGCATCGTCGTGTGGCTAATACAGTCGCGATGGGCATAAGAACGCGCCATGTCGAACCAGAGGACTCATCCCCCCTTCACATATCGACACAGTCGCCCTGCGCTACCCATATCACCCATCGTTGATCTTGGGCATCCATCGCTAAACATGATTCCCTCTACGCTCTATGTTATCGTTGCTACCTTGTCGTCGCTCGTCGTCGTCAATGGTGCCGTCATCCAGCGGGATGGCGCTTTTGTGAGTGACATTGGGTTGCACTATAACGCTCTGAGAGCTCACCGTAGCACGAATGCAGACGTATCTGACGCCTCAGCCCACGTCGCCACCTGCTAGTTCGACCACGTCCGTCAGCACGACAAGCACATCGCAGCAGCCAAGCACGACGACCACTCAGTCGACCACTTCGACCACTTCGATCAC
>JBBPKD010001040.1:0-12235 GCA_038089075.1 Singerocomus inundabilis
GAGACACTATACAAATGTTACTTTGTGATAGCATGTTAAAAATGTAGAGAGGTTGTTGAGGTTGCTGTTCTTGTTTGACAATTTGAATTTGACCAAACAATGACAAAGTCAACAGAGGGGATGAGAATAGGATAATGTCAGGAACAGACAAAAGACAAGAGCTGATTAGGCTGGCTTGTAGAGATGAAAGGAATGAATATCCTATTCTGAGGTCTACACTGTACTAGAACAGGGTTTATATACATAGAGGTCATGCGCACAGACCATGCTTTAGGGCTGGCATGAGAACATGATCAGTAAGCTACTGTAAGCATAAATGTGTCATAAAGTGTTATCGGCCAATAGGAACATATACCTGTAAGCATGCTCAATAAGCAGGGCAAAGGGTAGTGACATCATGGCGGAAATGAAAGATAGAACACTATGGAATAAACCAAACAGTGTTCAATAACACGTGATCATGTGCAGGCATGAATTGTGAAGGTCAGAAATTGAAAGCCTGACACTGACTGCTGAGCAGAAAGCTGAAAACACAAAATGGTTAAAGGACGAACGGATGGCAAAACACTTTCTGGACGCGCAGCGCAGTCGTCCTTGTGTCGTGTATAGATCTGCTGCGCGTCCCGCAGTGTTGTCACCTCATATAGGATAGGATGATAAGGATTTTCTGTTGATCCGTTGGCGATTCGTCGAATCCGTCTAGGTATAGGTCGATTGTTCGACGCCATTGAATATATCGGTTCTTGTCGCCGTCGAACATTTCTGGTTTAGCGGCTAACGATTTGCCAAGCTTCGCAGATTCCTTCTTCTTGTACGTAGGGGCGGGGAGTCGACAACATAAAGAGGTCATCGCCGGTAGGCATCATGGGCATTGGTCCGGCAAACTTCGGGCCTACTGACCTGTAAAGTCGTTGCCACCTTTGCAAATCTTCCACGAAGTTTTCATCGGCATCTGGATGTTTTGGTGATATGGTGCGCCCATTCCCTCTACTGGTCGTCGACTGGCTATCCGATTCATCCTCGTATCGTGACGCTTTGATGGTAGCAGCTGCTTCTCCAAGAGCTTTGAGAACGTCGGCAGACGTCGATACCTTGGGTTGAGGAGCGACAATAGGGACACCACCTGTCGTCGCCGCTTGGATGGTGTTACGAGATGCTGCTCGCGAGGGTGCAGTCGATTTAGTTATAGCTTTAGGGATGGGTTGTCCTGTAGACTTCACTTCAGGGGCGATAACTCAAGCTCCCTCGAAGTTACTGGGAAAGATCGCATTGCCTCTGGGAATAACCCTGAACGAAGCTGAGTGCAGGAAAGGGGTTAAAAGAGAATAGTATTGAAATTACCAGGCTAGGCAGTGACTTAGTATAGTCAAGAGTAAATGCCTCCTCAAGGGTAAATGGCCTTGAGTGCAAATGCAGTAGGAAGGGGTGAGGCTTGTATAATGTCAGGGACAACTCTAAGTCCTAGGGCATATCTCTCAAGGACAGAAGAGAAGAAATTAATATATAAGCCTAGGGAAAGGCTCTATGGTAATGCGACAGTATTTATATACCTATGATATCTAGGGTAGACAAGATCATGACTGAATGATGTGAGCTCATGATCTGTGATGCGAGATAATAATATACAATCATGAACGGCATCGTAAATTGAACGACGACCATCTGTCTGATCTATCTATCTGTCAGTAATCATCTATTGGTGACGAGTTGAGTCAAGATTGCAAGGCGAGATCTGACATGAAGTGTGAGTGTAGCTTGCCATGCAGAAGCTAATCGAGGATCCGAGAACGCTTGGGCTGCGTGGGTTGTGACATCAGTGTACATTTAAACACCGAAGGAGAGCGACGCTTTCGTGCAGACTTTGGAAGATTCAAAAACAAGCATCCCCCTTTCACACCATGGAGCAACCTGTGGGGGGAGGTATTACATAAGAACGTGTGATGTGAAGAGAATGCTATATTTAGTTGTTCGCTACCGACTCAAACTTAAGCTTGTAGAACAAACCTGCTCTTCTCACTCCACGGTTTCCGTGCCATGCCATTGTGCGTGGGCTGGGCGTCGTGCGCTTTCTGTGATTCAATGTGGGTTATTTGCATGCACATTATTACATTCAGTATTGATACATTCGCCAGTGTCCGACTCGATACACCAAGGATGCAAGCCAAACTGGAACACTTGCAGGAAACTTGAGGCCCACTGGATCCGTCTAACCTTTGTTCTCGTTGTGTACGACCGTGTACCAATAGTCAGCTGTCGCCAAATCCCTGCATTATCAAGACGCTGTTCACCTTGTCGCCGAAGAGAATTCACGGCCGTCGTCTTGGCTTCCCTCGCGACATCGTGCAATGACCTCTCTAGACTCGTGTGTGACCACGCCAGCGATGACTACTATAGGGGACGTTTAATGACATCTGCCAGCCTCGTTCCCGTAGTTTCCCACTTAATTACCGAAAAGAAGCTACGTGAAACCTTGTATTCACAGTGAATATTGATATTTTTATGTTGGTACGCCTTCCTCTGCATTCCTTAATCCCTGTCCACATGCATGTTACCACGACTCGTGGCTTACAGGCCACAGGATGGACGCTCGTCTGAACCTTTTAACTTTCGTCAAACTCTACCCTGTCAACCATCCTCTCTTCGTACGCTCGCCCTCGTTCGTGTCCTTTGACCTGCGTTCACATGTACATTCCCGACACGTCTAGTATTCCCGACTATCGCTTGGAGTTTGCAAAGTCGTTGCCACTAAGTAGGTCCAGCTTCACCCTCGACACCTCGGGTGTAGCAGGTCTCTTTGGTGGAGATGAGGTCGTGTGGGGGATGACCTCCGTTCATCTCTCCAAGCACAGGCGGCTGTTGGGGTGGTACAACTCTCCAGGATCATATCTAATCGCCAAGCAGTACGGCCTTCTCGTTAGATCCAGGTTTTTCGAAAGCGTTTTCCCCGGTGAACGTACGGATCCTGCCAAGTTATTTGCGCTAGATGGCCGGACAGGTCCCAAGTTCAGAGCCACCCATTCTGGGACCGTCATGCCGGAGACCGGTCACTTGGCTGCCCTCTTCATGAAAGAGTGCGCTGACTTGCCAGGTATCACTGTTCCTGGAAGAGAGACACAACCTATTAGAGTCACCATCGCCGAATTCAACCACGTACCTCCACCTCAAGTGTATCCCTCACGCACCAACGCTAAATACGCTATTTTTGATATCTTTCCTGTCGTTGTCAGCGTCGGCACCTGCGTTGCATGTGGGATTTTTGGCGACTGGTACTCGTTCACGATGATCCTATTGGGTATCCTCACCAGTGGGTTCTCCTGTTTTGTTATCGGCTCGGGACAGTTCGTGTTCAACCATCCTGAGCCTGCCAAAGGATCCCCTCCTGGTGATGGTATCCTTGGCTCCGACAAGGAGATCGTTTTGCTCAAGGGCGCGGAGGGTGCCGTGAACTCTATCACCCGCGGGTGGTATACCGTCTATTTCCGTAGCGAGCCTGGGTATGAAGACATCGGACTGTGTTCCTTCTTCCTTACCATCCAATTCATTGCCCAACTACTCCTTATTCCCCAAGGCTCCCTATTTTGTCAAATCATGTTTGTCAGTTCGCTCGCCGCCTCTTGGATCTATAGTTTGTCGCTTTCCTCCTTAGATAAGGAGAAGGTCCAACGGGACATCTTGCTCAAAGATGTACTCCAGAAACTGGTCTTGAAGAAGTATATCCTGGGCACGCGCACAACTATGGTTGTCTTCCTCCTCCTCGTTCTTGAACCTTCAGAACCGCACAAACTTCTCAACGAGCTCCTTCCCGATACCAAAGTTTGGAGGCAATGGAAGGAGACGATCGTGCAGCGGCTTCCCAGCGAGGAGAAGGAGAAAGAGAAGTTCGAGTTTCACGAGGCGGACTGGAAGTTGGACGGGTTCAGTCAAGATGAGAGGACCCTGCTCGAGCAGTTGTACGGCGATGCGCAGGCAGCTTACGGTGGTTATATTCAATACACCTCTTAAAGAATTTGACCACGTCTACCTCCCATGCAATTCTGTGTTCTGAGCTTTGAACTTTGTGATGTCACTTTTCTGCGGGCTGTTTTTCATCTCTTATCCATTGTTGTGTTTCTCAGTTGCTCACTGTGGCACTTTGCCCGAGGAATTTACGACTCTGACAACCCCAACTGCGTACCATGATAACTTCAGGTCTGCCTTCGAGTCCTCGATCAAGCAAGGAGCGCTGCCTGTACCAAATTGCAGGTCATCACAGCTAACCCTGAATCATTTTCGATGGGCTGCATCGTGGTCGGCAAACTGGAACCCATTTTGCCGAACATAGGAGGACTCGATTATGCGGGCGGCAACGTGACTATGGTAGTCATGATGTAGTAGTATGGAAGAAACGCGTATCAAGGGACCTTGGCCTGTCCTGTCACACACGAGTATGCGGCGTGCATCGGGACAGCCACCCTACCCTGCTGTACTGGAGATATGACGAGGTGCTGTTATCGTTGCAAGGTGAATTAGCACTACAAGTCACCAAAGTTTCCGATTATGATGCATCAGTGATCACACCACTCACCCGCCTGTATGATTATCGTCTCGAATATAAATTACCTGAGGGCTGGGTGGTCAACCACTTGCTCACGACGTCTTCACGACTGTTTGACGCATCTCTCCAGGTGAGGTTGGGTCGATTCGTCCAGAACGAACCTCCAAGGGATCAACTCTTTGGAATTGATGGCAGAGGTTATCATCTGTGTCTATGTTGAAGAAAGTTGGGTCGGGCTGCGTGTTGAGGAAACCAAAGAAGAAGAAAAAAGCTCGCCACAGCACAGCCTCCCTATGAGTAGTGAACGGCAAGCCCTCTACACTCCCAGCCCCTTGTTTTTGAATGCACCCAAGGCAAAGTAATTGCGTGACATCGACGTTGCATTGAAATCTGCCAAAGCAATCCCCTCGACACTACTTTCATATTCCAGACGCGAGTGCCCAATGCGCGGCCTCTGACGCAGCACAATGGCAACAAAGACACCCACGTAGACAATGGACACATTAACATTAACTTTCCCTAGTAGGTGTATGTATGACACTTGGGGTGCAAGTAAAAATAGACGAATATATAATATAATAAGTTAATTTCCAAAATACGCACGAGAGATTCCGGATCACAACACCCTAATAGCACCCAAACGAAAAGCAAGGCGAAACTA
Organism: Singerocomus inundabilis; assembly: GCA_038089075.1. Taxonomy (NCBI): domain Eukaryota; kingdom Fungi; phylum Basidiomycota; class Agaricomycetes; order Boletales; family Boletaceae; genus Singerocomus; species Singerocomus inundabilis. Next base: position 5,196 of record JBBPKD010001040.1, read on the forward strand.
TCTCCACAGGCACGGGACCTGGTTACCCGTCCCACTCTAGCCGAAGATGAGGCGTGGATGGACAGGATGTCGGTGCTTCTCGCCGACCGCTATGGACTGCATGGTACATCTTCCCAAACGTGCCGGTACACACGGTCTGGAACGTGAGCAGGACATTGTGTGCACTAGGGTGCGTCGCGGGCAGATGCTCCGGATGGAGGAGGACCGCCTGGATGTGCGTGCGGCTACGGACGCAGTTCCGCACGAGCCGCACGAGCTTGTTGTGCATGTACGGCGCGTCTGGGGAGGGACAGCCGCACTGCATGTATGCAACTTGGAAGCGCGCCTAAGGAACCAAGAGTCTGTTTCGTGCACTCTCACAGGAAAAAAGGGGGGCCCCCCACTCACCTGCCATGCACGACACGTGTCATGGAATGCAGAAGAGAGGCGACTTTCTGTGACGGTCAGCGCGCTAAATACGAGCGTCATCAGTCGTGAGGAGTGTCCACAAAGAAGAATTACTCACTGATCCACAAACCGGCCGACGTACATCTCACAGTCGACACTGTATCGACACGCCATGAGCTGGTGTGTATGCCACACTAGGTCGATATCTAGCGTAGGCACCAGCATGGCGCTCGGGTATGCGGTCATCAAGTCCAGGAAGCTGTAAAACAAGAGTCAATCAGGGGACGTGCAACATACGGGTGATGGACACAATGCGTACGCATGATAGCGCATCACCGAATGCTCCAGAATCTCACGCTTGCCTGGGAGATTGAACATGCCTGATTTTAACCAACTCAGCTCATTCATCTGCTCAGTAAATTGACATTGACGAAGGACCTATTACAGTGGTCAGGATCAGCAGCAGTCCAAAACGAAGGTGAATCGATGACCTACGGCGTCGACGAGATTGATAGAAAATGGGCTACCATCGGTATATGCGCTCATGACCCTCGTCACCCTGATAACTCGTGACTGTCTGGGACATATGAATCATGGGGCGCACTTACGAGGCTGCGGGGCAATTCCTCAAGGCAGTCGATATAGCCTCCCTGAGTTCCTCCAACGAGAAGCCAATTTTTTCCTTGATTTCCTTCATCCGGTCAAGCCGGACCAGTCTCTCGTTGAGTGCCGAGGAACACAAAGCGGAAAAGTAAGCTGATCGCATCAGCTGATCCCGGATGACTACTGCATGGCGCACATCCCGCTCCCCCGATGGAGCAAAGAGACTGCCACTGCATACGCCACAGAGAGCATCAATCGAAACGATCCACGCTGGCTACCCGAATCAGGACTTACGCCATAAAGTGCTCCTGTGCCTCACCAGCTCCCTCTGACAGATCGCGTACGAACTTTTCTACCGCGAGGCTATCGTGCGTAATTCGAAGCCTGCACCCTGGAAGTGGACACATGACCCAGAATGTGCGCTCCGTGAATCCGGTGCCGCTGTCATTGACGAATGCTGTGTGGAACGAGCCGACCAGGATAAGCACACCCATATCCGTGGCGCCGTTTTTCAATGAACAAAGTCACACTCACGCGCATACACCACGGTCCGACATCGTGGACACTGCAGATGCTTGAACGGGTTTTCGGCTACACTCATCGCCTGGAGTGGATCAAAGGGCGTCCCTGTCTGTTTCTGCCACGCTTCCAATCTTGCGACGTTTGGTTTGTGCACCAGGGCCCCGCTGATATCGATCTATCGCCCCATACGCTCTTCAGTCTCTGCGTACTTGCACCAAACACGGGGACGCACCGACCCGACGACAAACGCGTTCAGCAATCGCAACTGCTGCAGCATCCCGAGACGTTCACAGTCCTCGGCGTACCAACTGTGTGAAGAAGCAGAACATCGACGTTGAGCACAATCATGTCAACAGAAACAGCGAGGGGCGCACAGGGGCGCCTGGTTACCATGGACTAAGCAAATAGGCATGCCACACCATCCAGACATCCGGGGGGGGAACGTGGGCCATGACGAATTTTTCGGGCGAGACGAACTGGAGGGACTTGACCCACAGCTCGAACCTGGACGTTTCGACACCATCTCAGCTGCGACCGATAGGACAAGGACGGCGCGGAGAGCTTGACGGGACGTACCTTTCTACGGCGAGGTGCACGAACCAGCGCCATCGCGCATCCTTGTCCATCTGCCTCGCGTACCCCGGTATCCGGGCATCTTTACAGTCGTCGATGGTGACCTTGAGGTTGTGGAATGCTCTGAGGAGACGGAGGTGCCCTTTCACCTGTTGGGGGGTAACGAACGGCCGTGGTGCATGTTGTTCACCGACAGTATAGGCGGACAGCCGTGTAGAGGTCTTACCAGGCATGGAACGTGTCGTGTGGATAGAACTGGAGTGTGGACGGGGAGGGTAGGGGTTAAAACCGAATCAGGAATAGTATCCAGACGGAAAAAAAAAACACAGGATGGCGAATGGAGTGGAACTGACACGATGTGGGTCTGATCTCTTGTCCATATAAGAAGAGAACGTGGTCTGGTTCCCGAGAACACCGAATTATACCAGTGCCATGTTCGATACATCCGTAAGAGGACGTACGCGGGGCTCACGAGACGAAAACAAAATCAATCCCGAAGCAACGGACATGGGGGCGCAATGGTACCATCGAGCGTAAACATGCTCACATGAGTCGGTGATGTGTTCATGACCTGAGCTGATGGGGATTGAATAGATATCGCCGGTGGCCTCTCTGGTTCCGCAGTATGCTGTGTGTGCTTCGCAGAGCTCTTGTCTCATCCCGTTGGGCGTATCATCACGACTGAGGTTGGAACTCTGAGCACAGAAGAGTGCCAAGGGGACTGATTGGGCCGTTGACACGGCTGCGTGGCTGTGGTACCGTATTTACCACACATCTTTGATGAAATGAATTCAACTCCTTCACTTTGACAAAGACAATGAATGCGAGGACGGTGAAACCTCACACGGAGCACCAGGCGATGGTTCTGATTTGATTCAGAAGAACCCACGTATTACAAACACAGTGAGAACGGTGATGAGAACAGATGAAGCAAAGCAAAACCAAACTACACGAGAAACGGGGAGACGGCGATGCGACAGAAAAAACTTGTGTGTCCCCACATATTCTCGGCGCTACGGTGAGGACGTATCAACAACCAATATATGTGGCGCCTTGGCGGGCTATGCTGGCACAGCACACCGTACTGATCTGCGACAGGAGAGACAAACGCATCGTACGTCAAGATGACATGGACTGGTTGGCGTGAGGGGCAGGGAACACGAACAGCGAGCTTACTAGTGGATTAGTATTTTGTGTAAATAGTGCTTTACTATAAACTCGAGAGATAACGACTCACCAGGAATGGAGCCACATTTGATTCAAGTGACAAAAAAGAAAGAAAGGAAACACTGTCATCCTCATCGTTCCATGGGCCAACGCTGTAAGTCGCGGGAAGAGTACCAACGACTCTTAGTATCAGTGAAGAGACCCCATAAACAGTGTCATGACCGAGGAAGGTGTCGGTCATCAAATCTATGATAACCGCAAATCTTGGAACGCCGAACTGAATACATGCACATGCACACGCACACAGCCAGCTGCTACACCGAGCACCAGTGTTTGCACAGTAAATGATCATAATCCGGATCCTTTGGAGGCCCAGCCCCGCTGGCCAATTCAGATCGAAAAGTAGTGATCCACCAGCTCGGGGCCCACGCTGTACGACTCAGTGGGTGCGCTCGTTTCGATGTCAGTGGTGAAAAATTGAGAACGATCGAATCAGCCACACGACCTCCCACTTGCTTCCGCTCTCTCTACACCCACCCTCTCCCTCGAACGTCTCTCAGAGCTTCTTTACGCCCACCTCGGCGTCCTTGACGATCGTTTCCACCTCCTTTGTCCACCAACAGTCATCAATAAGCGTACGAGGGCAATCATACAACCCATGAACATCTGCACTCCCATCCGCAGCACACAAGCGCCTCCAAAAGCCACGCACACGCTAGCCTTCAATCAAACAGCAAATAGGCTCACCTGCTCTGCAGCTCTCCACGCAGGCGCAATGCCCTCTTCCGCGTCTTCCACCGCCCTCTTCACGTCCTGACATGATCGCACAGCAAGCATCAACGAGCGTCAACCTAAAGCGCGGGCCACATCACACGTTACCTCTGCCACCTGTCCCTTTTTCGCAGCCATTCGCTGCTCCTTTAGCTGTCTCTCTACGTCTCTTGCCGAGTCCTCCTTCAGCTTCGCGATCTCACGCTCGATCTGCTCGTGTCTGTCAGTTTGGCCCCCACCCTTCCTTCCATGAGATCACCCCCATCGACAGGCGGGGTGGGGCAGGTCTCTTTCACGTGAAGTAAGAGACAAAGGAGATACCCACCTCTTCTGGACTTGATACCTCCTCGTCCTGCGCCGTCGTCGCCTGTAAACGTGTCCCCGAAAATGCAGACGCCATGGTGGGAATTTATGAGCGACACTCTTACCTCCCTTTTATCCCCTCCGCGCATCCCTCAGAAAGGTACGCGCTCACATCCAGAGTCCGACAGGTTATTTCAGGAGACAATGAGCCGTCATAGGTGCACTGCTCGAATATGTAATGTTATGTGTGACGCACCAAGCTGTATCTTTTTCTGGTTCTTGGGCAAACTATTCTCGAAGCGGATACAGACGGAATCAAATCAAACTCTGATCATCGACGAAGCTTATCGGGCATGCATGCATGCATCCTAGTGGAACATCGAGTATCCGATTCGAACCAGGCGACGCACCGGGAAGCTAGGCATGACTTTGGATGACCACGGACTAACATTCGGGTATCCGATAAACTGCTTCGGGGAGTGCGATACATCCAGGTTCGCAAGGTTACAACTGCAATCATTCAACTTGCTAAAATACTTTTGCTTATACAGCACATTGCAAGGAATCCCTAGTTGGGCCCTATGAACTGGTATAATATGCGCCTAACTAGACCGGAAAGATGTTGCGGCTCGTTCTGGATTCCAGCTGTCAGTTCACATGGAGTACTACTTTGATGGTTCTCGCACCTGATATGTATTCTGAATAGGACAATGGCATCACATTAATGTCGAGTCCCACTCTGCATCAAATGAAAACTCACCATCACCATTCCCATTCCAATTGCCGTTAGCTATCTCTCGTCAGCATTCACACAAAGCGTGATCGCCGGTCAGGGACTCACAATCATCTCCCCGAATTCTCCAGTCTTGAACACCCATCCTTTCCCTCGCGCAGTTAACCAAGCGCTCTCTAATCCCTTGGGCAATACATACATCGCCAATTCTCCGCGCCTTCTCTTCTCCTCTATAAGAAGGGACAACGCACCAAGAAGCCCACCCAGCGCATAGGAGTACTTGGAACCAAAAAACGCAAGTATGATCTGTGGTACCTTGAATTTCGTCTGAGACGACAATAGGGCATAGGCGTAATGTTTGAAACAGAACCATGCTGAAACCAAACTTGGTCGACCACAATCCGACATATGGTAACGTGAAGCACTCACACTGGTATGAGGCGACAAACGTCGCCAAGAATGCCGAGCTGCGGATCGTCCCCCATACGGCTCTCCAGAACATTCGCAGTGGATTCGAAAGGAATGCTTTGCGTTTAAATAGCATCAGTGGTATGAGATGCAACGCCCCGTAAATGGGGAAGCCCCATTGGAATACGGTCCATACACGTGGAAGGGGGACTGCCATGCAAGATTCGACCCATGGGTGAACAACCCCGCAGGGGGGATATGGTGGGCCAAAGTCGGGTGGCGTACCAATTGCAAGGGCCTTTCTTTCCAAGATCTCGGTTCGATTGGCAAGCGCAAGGTCCTAAACGGTGGTCATTGAGATTGCTTCCACTCATTGAAAGAGAACTAGCACACCTTTCGTGCGAGTATCTTATCTAGGCCGCTGACGTCGAATGTCCCTGTGCGGTTTATGTCCCGCACCATTTCAATGGCTGTGATGGGTGCACCAGATGCCTTGGAGAGCCTGGGTAATAGTCAGTATGTCGTTATTGGCGCATATTATGTCCTCACCAGGTGGTATATGACCTTGGAAGCGTTTCTGGCCGAGAAAAGAGGGCATACACGATCTGAACACAGCTTACAACGCATCGTAAGCTGTATTCCTTTTGATCTGCTGGGAAAGAAAAACGCACCATAAAGAGAATAAAAGTACATCGCCATGCGGGATATGAATTCCTCGTTTGGACGTGAATGCATTATACGATCCCTGAAGGCCGCTGCGAGACACTCAGGAGACGAACCGCTGAGCAACACCGACCGGAGACGCACCGAACGAACAACTGTTGTGCGATGATTAGCCTTCGTGACCGTTTCTCGAACATGATTGCCAGGCCACCAGCGATGGCACCGGCGGCCACTGCGTGCCATCGGCGGGTCTTCTTGCGTAGCCATTCTTGGTGTGCTTGTGCAGAAAGAGACAGCCGTGGTTCTCGTCTGGACAATGGGATCTCAACAGGGGTGGCAGGGATGGATTCGTCATCGTCATCGTCATCGAAAGGGGAAGGGGGAGGACTCGGTGACCTGACGGGAAGGACGACGGGAAGTGCGTTGAGGATTGCTTTATATAGTGCGACAAAGGAACCTAGCGAGTAATGTACGTTTATGAGAAGATTGATATGAAGACAGAGCGAGAAGACATGCCTAGCATAGCAGCAAACCTAAATGAATCCTTGCCAAATACTGCATGGCGAATGAGCGCAAAACGCATTTCCCTGGATGAAAACAAGCAGTCTGAATGGGCAGCGGAACATCACAGCGGACGTCCACGCTCACTTTGGCACCCTCCCAAACCGCAGGGTTGCGAGAACAAGGTTGAGGCCGGCTCGGATAGCAAAGGCAAGCGCGCCAGCCCCTGGGAGAAAGTCAGCCAGGACGAATGAAAGGGCAGGAATGGTGCGCACGGAGACCGCCTCGTCCGGCATGCTCGATACATTCCCAGACGTCGGTGAGTTCGACGGCTGGTTCGCCTCTGTCGCGCCAGATGATCTTGCGGGCCTCTGTGAGGCGCTCCTGGTGGTTTGCAAGGGCGACAAGG
>JBBPKD010001041.1:0-12233 GCA_038089075.1 Singerocomus inundabilis
TCCTGGTTATCCGTAGAAGATGGTAGGTGGTCTGCTCTTCTGGATAAGGCGTCTGGCGCGGAGAGCTGGGAGCCAGGTACGTGTTCTAATTGGAGGTCGAAGTCGGCTAGATCTAGGAGCCATCTGGCTTGTCGACGATTGAGTTTTTGTGCTTCTTTGAAGTAGGTGAGGTTCTTGTGATCCATTTGAACTCGTACTGGGAAGGATCCGTTCATAAGATAGTGTCACCAGGACTTTAGGGTGCGGATGATGGCGAGGAGTTCTCGGTCATAAATGTCGTAATTCCGTTCGGCGGGAGAGAATGATTGTGAGAGGTACGAACAAGGTTGGAGTTGACCGTGTTGATTCTCTTGCATCAGTACTGCCCCAGATGCTACCAGAGAGGCGTCCGTGGCAATGGTAAATGGTTTGTTGATGTCGGGGAAGGCGAGTACCGGTTTGGAGAGGAAGAGGGTTTTTAACTGAGCGAAGGAGTGTTTGCATGCCGGGGTCCAGTTCCAGTGATGGTCTTTCCTGGTGAGCTCAATGAGGGGTCTAACGATGTTAGAGTAGCTCGGGATAAATTTCCGATAAAAGTTAGCAAAACCTAAAAACGATCGGGTTTCTTTGACAGTGGTTGGGGTTGGCCATTGAGCGATTCCATCTAGCTTAACTGGGTCCATGGCGATGGACCCCTGTTTGACTACCATGCCTAAGTAATCGACTTGAGGTTTATTGAAGTCACACTTTTCAAGTTTTAGGTGGAGTCGGAGTTCTTCCATTCGTTGAAGAACCCGGTTTGTTCGTTCGTCGTGGGTCGCTTGGTCAGGGGAAAAGATCAGTAAATCGTCCATATAAATGACTAACCATCCTTCTGCGATTAGATCGTGGAAGGATTCGTTCATAAATCGTTGGAACGTAGCTGGGGAGTTAGAAAGTCCGAAGAACATTACCGTGGGCTCGAATAGCCCTTTATGCATGAGGAAGGCGGCTTTCCATTGGTGCCCCTCCCTGATGCGAACGTTGTTGTATCCCCATCTGACGTCAAATTTTGTGAATACTTTAGCGTCTTTGAGTTTGTCTATGAGGTCGGGGATTAGTGGTAAGGGATACGCATCACGGATAGTATGTTCGTTTAGGTAGCGGTAGTCTTGGCAGGGACGTAATTTCCCGTCCTTCTTTTTCACGAAGAAGAAAGGGGATGCTTGCGGTGATTTAGACGGTCGAATCTTTCCCGCTTTGAGGTTTTCTTGGATAAACTCTTCTGTGGCGCGTCGTTCTTCGGTGTTGAGGGGGTATAATTTTCCGATTTTAGGCTTGAAGGAATCTTTGAGATTGATCTCGTGGTCGTAGGGCCGAGTTGGTGATATCTGGTCGGATTCAGAGGGAGAGAAGACTTTGGCGTACCGTTGGTATTGTTTGGGTAGTTCTGTTTTCGGTTTAGAGGGTAGGGCGTCGATGGCCAGTTGAGTGGAGGTGGTGGCTTGTATAAACCGTCGTCCTACTCGTTTGATACGTTGGACTGAGGCTTCTGCCTTGGCCACGGTTCTCTCTAGTTCTTCCTCTAGAGATCGAGCTTGAAGATAGTTAAGGAAGTGATGACTCTCTTCTTTGCGCATGTTGACGTGTCCGGGGGAAGGTCTTCTTTTGGATAGGATGGAGTTGTGACGAGTATAGTAGCTTTTACGATGTTGTTCGTAAGCCTCGGTATCATCGGTGGTGGCTCGGAGTATAGCGATCTTGGTAATCCAGTCTATTTTGGGGTTGTGTTTCTGTAACCAGGGCATTCCCAAAATGACGTTATTGCTTCCACAATTGATGACGATGAACCGGGTTTGGTGGATAAACGACCCTACTTTGATGTACTGGGTAGTCTGGAACTTGGCTATCCCCTTTTTGTTTGAGGAGGCGTCGACGTTGGAAATCCGGATCGGGGTTTCTAGTCGTTCTAGGGGAATTTTGTGTTTTTGTACGAATTCCCAGTCTATGCAGTTGATTTCTGCTCCGCTGTCGACGAGGGCACGGGTGTTGACGCATTTTGTTGCAGTACAGAATTTTATGGGTAAGTTCATAGAATTCTTAAACTTTGGTAGTACAGAGGCAACAGTAGTAAGGGAGGACACTTGCATCGTTGGTGTTCTCCCTTTTAAAAACCCTTCACTGCGCTAACTCTCACCGTCCCCTCGTGTTCATCTTCACTGTCGGACACTTCCTCGAGGAGAGGAAGCTTTTCCACCTTAGTGGCCCGAGTCTTCTTCGTTCATGGAGGGGAAGGCGTGGAATCCTGGAAAGCTGTGCACTGGGCGCTGGTATGTCCCGGTTTTCGGCATCGGAAACACAGACCTTGTTCTTGACACTTCTTTCGCTCCGCGGGGGTGAGCTTCTTGATTTTGATGGAGTCTACGTCCATGGCGTCGGGGTCCTTGGCGTGAGGTTGTCTATATACGAAGGGGTTTTTGGTTCCGTGAACTTGTTGGGCAATTTGGTTAGCCCGTTCATTCTGGGAAATGAAAGATACCGCTCGTTTCTTCCATTGTTCTATTTCCTCTGGAACGCTTTCCATTGCGAGAATTCTTCTCATGATGGGAATGGGAATTCCCGCGGAGTAGTATCCGATAAGGACGTGGTCTTCGGAGATTCCAGCTTCTATAGTTTTATTAGAGAAGGTGGCGTTGTACTGGTTGATATCGGGGTCGTATTGTTTCTTTTTGGCGTTGTAACGCATCCTGGTATGGGTCAACCAGTGTATTGCGTTAGTTATGGTATCGTGGTGATGGAACGTAGCTCTGAAGGCTTTGACGAATTCAGCGAAGGTTCCCATACTAAGAACTCCGGTATCTGAATCGTAAGCCTTGGCTCTATAATTATCCGCCCATGTCTTGGCCGAATCTTTAGTCATATGAGACAGTGCGTAAGCGATCTTCTTGGCGTTGGTGTTGTATACGTTGGCGTTGACGTCAAGGTAAACGACGATTGTGGTGAGCCATGCTCGGGCAGTTTTGTAGTCTCCGTCGTAGGGTTCGGGGACTCCGAGTCGTAATTCGACTGGTTTGGAAGACATAGGTGCGGTAGAGGTGGTAGTGGGGGAAAAGGTGAGATGTCGGTGTCGGGGTTCTGGGGATGGTGGAGTGGGTTCTCTGGGGATAGAAGCTTGTGCCGATAGTGCGTGGCTTAGGGCAGTGATGATTCTTTCCGCTTGGTGGTCGGATGGGGTAATCTCGTGATCGGAGTCAGTTGACTCAGGGGTAGAGGGTTGAGACTCTTCGGGGGACGATTGTTGCGCTAGGGCACGAGTGGTTCTGGGGGACCAGAATGGGTTTACGGAGGGTCGCTGAGGGTTGGACGTGGTGTCTGGTAGTGCGCGCTAGCTGGAACTAGGCGCGGTAGTAGAGCTTTCGTCTTTTGTTACGCTTGAACTTGGGAGGACAAGCGTAGACCCTTGGGGTTAGACGACGCCTGACGAGTGAGTTCAAAGGTCAAGGGTTTAGGGTTCTAGCATGTAGCGTAACCCGAGCGTCACCTAAGTACGCGTTGTACACGTAGTCTTGAGGCACGATAGATGGAGTGAAGATAGAGGCAAGTGTTATTGCCAGAGCACAGTGGTACAATGCGTAAATGCAAGGGAGACGAAAGCTAAGGTATGGCTACCATGTACATAGGTTTATATACTCTAGGGGAGTGCGCACGGACCATGTGGCGTCACTGAGTCAAGCGGAGTCATGACGAAAGCTAAGTATATCGACCAATAAGAAAAGGAACGTTGACCAAGGTTGCGCCAAGCTATATGTGGAAAGGAAGAGCAGAAGGGAGAAGTATAGACGATGGCAAAAGGGAGGCAAGGTGTGGTCAACGGAGACGAGAAAGAAGAAAGGGAGAAAGCGCACGACGAGACGGGTGGTATAGACGAGGAGTGCGCATTGTCTGAAGAAGATACGAGAGTGATACGAAAGAAGTTGTAACAGTCAACTTCTGGTATGGCGAAGTCGCATTTTTCCAGCTTTAAATGAAGGTCTAGTTCCTCCATGTGTTGTAACACCCTCTTGGTGCATTCTTCATGGACTTTGAGATCTGCTGATGCAATCAGTATGTCATCCATATAGATAACTAACCATCCTTCTGCAATCATATCTCAGAAGAAGTTGTTCATAAATCTCTGGAACATTGCTGGTGAGTTCAAGAGTTTAAAGAACATTATAGTTGGCTTAAAAAGCCCTTTGTGCATGATGAATGCAGCTTTCCATTGATGGCCATTCTTAATTCTTACATTATTGTATCCCCACTATATATCAAATTTGATGAAGATCTTTACATCCTTGAGTTTGTCCATTAAGTCAAACACTAAAGGTAGTAAGTAGGCATTGCATATTGTATGTTCGTTGACATAGTGGTAGTCTTGGCAAGGGCAAAGTTTCCCATCCTTCTTTTTGATGAAGAAGAAGGAAGAGGCTTGGGGGAATTGGAGGGTCTGATTTTTCCACATTTGAGATTTTCTTCCAGGAATTCTTCCATGGCTTTGTGTTTTTTGGGAGAGAGGGGGTATACTTTCCCGATCTTTGGAACAAACGAGTCTTTAAAGTTAATCTCATAGTCATATGGGTGACTGGGTGGTACATGGTCAGTCGCTTCTTTAGAAAATACCTGGGCAAATTGTTGATATTCTATAGATAAAATCTTCTTTGATTTGCCTTTGAGTGCTTCAATGACAAGGGTGGTGGACATGTTGAGGACCTTGAGGAATAGGAATCTCTTTTCTACAACCCATACTTTGTTGATCTGTTTCTCTTGGCTTTTTATGACTGAGGCCACAGTTTCTTCTAACACATTTTCTAGCATCTGTCTTTGAAGATATTTGAGGAGGTGTTCTTTATTTTCTCCAGAGAAATTTACATGGGCAGGTGGAGGTGGTGGAGTTCTTTTGATGAAGTTTACCTTGCTCTGAGATGTCTGAAGTTTGTCAGATTCATCAGAGATTTTAGACAGTTTTACTGTCTGATTCTTCCAGTTGATTGTGGGGTTGGCTTTTGTGAACCAGAGTATTCTAAGGATGTTGTTGTTTCCTCTGCAATGCATAACTATGAAGTTTGCTTTGTGAATGACTCTGTCAATCTTGATAAAGTGGGCCACCTTATATAAGGAAGGTCCTCTCACATTTTTGATTGCATTTGCATTATGCACAGAAATGGGAACTTTTAACCTGGTTAGGGGAATTCAGTGTTGTTTGGCAAAGTGCCAGTCTATGCAGTTGATTTCAGCATCACTGTTGAGGAGGGTGGTTACATTGATATTCTTGTCTAAGAAAGTGCACTATATTTGGGCCTTTAAAGAGATGGCATTCTTTTTTACAGAAGACAACATCCTAGTGAAGAATTGTGGGTTGGAAGGTACTTGCAATATTCAAGCCCTTTCAGCTAAAAACCCAACTGGTTGACCTTTTTCTGGTCAGTTTCCAGTAGCATGGTTTCATCATCATCGTTGTTGTCTATCAGCTCTAGTTCTGGTAGTTCTTCTTTCTTAGGGGGAGCTCTTTGACAAGATTTCTTGCAGTCATCTTGAGGAGTTTCATTTTGGTGGCATTTGGGCACGATGTGACCTGGTTTTCTACATCTGAAGCAAAGCTTTTCTTTGCAGCACATTTCTCATTCTGCCAGTGTTAGTTTGGCTAACCTTACTATGTCAACGTTTATGGCATTGGAGTCCTTCTCCTTCTTTGAATTTAAAGAGAAGTTTTGATATCTCTGGTCAGAGGGTTTCTTGTTTCAGTTGGCAATTAAATTCACCCATTCATTCTGTTCCATAAAGGAGGTGGCCTTGTTGTATCAAGTTTTGATTTTGTCCAGTATGGTGTTCATTGTTAAGATTCTATGCATGATAAAAGGTGGGATACCTGCAGAGAAGTATTTGATGAGGACATTTTCATCTTTGATATTGATGATGGTAACATTATTCTGGAAGGTACTGATGTAGTCAGTGATGAAGGGTTTTCAAGTACCCTTCTCTTTTTCCATGCACTGGTTGATTAGCCAGTGAATGATGCTTGTGACTATGTCATGGAGTTGGAATGATTTACAAAACTTTGTTCTAAATTGGGTGATGGTTTCCATTTTAATGGTGGCAGTGGCTTCATTGTAAGCCTGGGTTCTGAAGTTCTCAGCCCAAGTAGAAGCTGATCCCTTAGTTATATATGATAAAGCAAATGCTATTTGCTTAGTGTCAGTATTATATACATTAGCATTCACTGCAAGGTAAAAGGTGACAATATTGAGCCATTTTATGGTGTTCTTATGGTTCCCGTTATAGTGTTTTGGGGTTCCAAGGCAGAGTTCCATGACTTTAGAGAAAGACATTGATAATGTCTGAATAAAGAGTGATGGCAGGGAGGATAGGAGATTTCGAGTGATGGGGGTGGAAGATGGTGGAGTGGGGAATCTAGGGATACTGTCATATACTGCAATTCAAGTCAACTCTAGTACCTCTATACCATCTCTGTTATACCTCTGGTCCGTTCTCCTCTGCCTCTCCTATACTTACTCCACTTCAGACTTGTACTTACTCATTTCCTTTGACTCTGTTTCCTTTATATTCTCATATGTTACTCCTACCTTATGTTCCATTTCTCGCTTAATTAGAACTCCGATACCAGTGCTCGCTTAGAAGCACAGCTCTGAGGCTGCGCTCCAGCATAGTCTTACCTCTGACCCCTCCAGTACATACTGTAACCCAACTCTGGACTTAGTCATCCAAGTCCCTCTGTATATAAACTCCGTAGTTACATCTTGTACACTTCAATTTGAATATTGATCTAACCTGATGCTCTCCCCACTCATTCTCTAAGTCGTTGATCGACTACTCTAACTACCCTTCTGACCTCTGACCTCTGACCCTCCGTAAATTCGGGACAACCAAATCCTGTGCAAGAGTGCATCACATAAGGTGAAGCCAAGTCCTGTCTGACCCCCTCAACTCCAGACCTCTGGAGTTCCCCTTGGAGCAGCGTCCAACTCGAGTTTAATAGTATATTCAAACTCACTCTTGTACTGGATCACTACTCATGGCAATCAACACTCCTTGAGCTACCAGATCACGCATGTGAGCAATTGCCACCAATTCTCCACCCTCTCCCTGATTCAATTCACTCAATGCCTTTGGCAGCAATCGCCAAGTTCCCAACTTCATAGAGCAGTTTCACAGTTTCTCTGCTTGTCAAAATGCCCCCTCTGCATTAATATGTGCCCCTCCACAATCTCCAATCTCTCAGGCTCACATACAAGAACTAGACAACAAAGACGAGCCTCCTATCAACCCTTCCTTCCACACCCCGAGCAATTGAGGCAACCTCAGGGGTTCAGACCAGCCCAGAGGTGACTCCTCCAATGGCTCTGACTTCCCTGAGGATGATCTCAACCCTGACTCCTCTGATGATGAAGAACAGGTCCTGCAAGATACATTGGTCAGCCTGGCCAGTGCTATTCAAGCTCTCATCCGCTCTTCTCGAAAGAAGAACTCTAAAATCTCACAATGGACCAAAGTCCGAGAACCGGACCAGTTTGACGAAACAGAACCCCGCAAACTCCGGGTTTTCTTAGTTCAGTGTGAGCTCAATTTCCAAGATCGCCCCAAGGCCTTCACCTTCGACCATGCCAAGGTCACCTTCACTCAGTTGTACCTGAAGGGTATGGCACTGAAATGGTTCGAATTAGACCTACTCCAGATGGAGGACCCTGTGCTCCACCTTTTATGGATGGACAACTATAGAGAGTTTGTTCTAAAGCTGCAGATAAACTTTGGACCGCACAACCCTGTCAGAGATGTGAAGCATCAACTCAATCATCTGACAATGAAGGATGGTCAAAGGATCAACAAGTACATTGTTGAGTTTAACCAAATCACCTCCCAAGTCTGGGGTTACGGTGAAGGTACACTCTGGCACCACTTTTACAACAGTCTCCCAGACTGCATCAAGGATGAAATCTCTCGGATTGGCAAACCCCCTACACTCTCCGAACTCCACCAGCTCACCCACTCCATCGATGCCCACTATTGAAAGCACAAGTTGGAGATTAGCTGTTAGGCAAAATCCACTAGCAACTCTTCCAAGGCATTCAACAAATCCCCTTTCTCCAACTTTGACACCTCCACCTCTAGCTCCTCTAAGGAGTCCAAAGGGAAGTCCAGCAAGGCTTCCACCACACCCTCTGAAGCCTCCACTCTTCCCAAGCTGGACCTGTCATCCAAGCTAGGGAAAAATAGTAAGCTCACAGTGGCCAAGCGCAAATGCTGCTTTGACAACAACTTGTGCATGTTCTGTGGACAAGCAGGACACCAGGCCAAGGAGTGCATGAAGTTAACTTCTCATGCAGCCAAGGGCCGCACAGTCAAGACTTTGGAAGCAAAACTGGAGGCCTCCTCCAAGGCAAAAAAATAGTCTGTGACCTTCATGACTCTGCACAGACTAAAGGTTGCATTGAACCCACCTATGCATCAAAGGAGCTCCGTCTCAATGTGTCTGCTCTCTCAGACCCAAGATCTCTCATACCCTCAGTTTCCCTTGTAATATATGACATTCCATCTTTTCCAGCATTGATAGACTCCAGCTCCTCTGATTGTTTTATAGATACAACATTTGTCAATAGACATGAAATTTCCACCTACTCCGTCCCTCCACTTTCTCTCCATTTGTTCGATGAAACATCCAACTCCACCATTACTCAAGCTCTTGACCTCTCCATCTGCTTCCCCTCTGGTGATATCACTCCAATGACATTTTATGTCACTCCATTGGATGGCTTGTGTTCCATTGTTCTAGGACACAACTGGCTGACCCGCTTCAATCTGTTGATTGACTGGGTTTCAAGCAGTATTTCATTCTAAGCATTAGAACCACCTGTGCCAGTAACCCTGAGCTCAACTCCATAGCCTTCAGACATTACTCCTTCAGCTGACTCCATTCCCCCTGATACACCGAGTTTCTCCAAACACAAGGCTCCACCTATTGTGCTTATCAGTGCACCTGCTTTCGCACTTGCATGTTGCCTTCAAGGCTTGGTGCAGTTTGCAATGATGCTCTGTCCACCTGACAGCAACCTCTGCTCCACCTCCATCAACTCTGAACCAGTCAACCTCTCTAGGGTTTCCCCAGATTACCATGACTTTGCAGATGTATTCAGTAAGAGCAAAGCATTCCAGCTTGCTCCACATTGCGATTTCGATCTGAAGATCAACCTGGAAGAAGGAGCATCTCCCCCTATAGGCACCATCTACTCTCTTTTATCCTCTGAGCTTAAGTCCCTCTGGACATTTCTCGACAAACACCTCACCAACAGCTTCATTCACCCATCTTTCTCTGCTTACACTGCCCCTGTCCTCTTTGTTCACAAGAAGAATGGCTCCCTTTGCCTCTGTGTAGATTTCCGTGGACTCAACAAGATCACGAAGAAGGACCACTACCCACTCCCTCACATCTCCAACCTCCTCAATGCCCCAAGCTGTGCCCATATATACACAAAACTCAATCTCCGGCATGCGTACCACCTGGTCCACATCGCCAATGGAGATGAGTGGAAGACCTTCTTCCACATGCACTATGAGTTATATGAATGGCTTGTCATGCCATTTGGTCTCACTAATGCCCCTGCAGCATTCCAGCAGTTCATAAATTCAATCTTTGCAGATCTCCTCGATGACATCCTTATCTTCTCCGAGGACCACGCAAAACACAAAGAGCATGTCTGGAAAGTCCTCTGGTGCCTCTGCAAGCATGGACTATATGCCAAGCCCAAAAAGTGCAAGTTTCACACAGACTCAACTAAGTACCTTGGGTACCAACTCTCTCCTTTTGGACTCACTATGTTCTCCAACAAGGTAAAGGCCATTGTCAATTGGCCTAAACCTTGGAAGGTCCGAGATGTTCAGTCTTTTCTTGGGTTCACTAATTTCTATCAGTGGTTCATCACCAATTACTCTGGGCTTGTTGTCCCACTCACTCACCTCACACACAAGGGTACTTCATGGAATTTTGATAAAGCCTGCTGCTCCGCCTTTCAGCATCTCAAGGATGCCTTCATCTCCGCTCCCATCCTCACCCACTGGGTCCCTAACACCTCATTAATTGTCAAGACAGATGCCTCTGATTATGCCATTGCTGGCATTCTTTTCCTCTGCTGCCTGGATGATGAAGTCTGCCTGGTAGCTTATTTCTCCCACACCCTCTCCACTCCTGAGCTCAATTATAACACCCATGACAAGAAACTGCTTGCCATCTTCAAGTCCTTTTGGACTTGGCAGCACTACCTTGAGGGCTCCAGAACACCAGTTGATGTAGTGACTGACCACAAGAACTTAGAATACTTTGCCACATCCAAGCTCCTCACCCAGTGCCAAGCCCAGTGGTCAGAGTTCCTCTTGCAGTTCAACATGGTAGTCCGTTTCCATCCTGAAAAGTTAGGTGCAAAGCCTGATTCCCTCACTAGACACTGGAACATCTATCCCAAAAAGGGGAATAAAGACTACGCTCTGGTCAACTCCCAGAATTTCCACCTCATTTTTACCCAAAAGCAACTTGTGTCATCCCTCAGGGCATCTTGTCTAGCAGCTCTGGTCCTCTGGGCCAGTATGCTGTTTGACATCAAGTCCCTGCACAATGACATCCTCTTCACTCTTCCCTCCAACCCTATCTTATCCCTCCACATGTTCACCTCTGAACCCTCTGACTCTCATTGGTCTATCAACTCCAAAGGCTTCCTATGCCTCGACAATCGCATCTATGTCCCTGATGCCAATGATCTCCACCTCTGCATCCTCTGATACAAACATGACCACCCACTTTCTGGTTATTTTGAACAAAACCGAACATTAGAGCTCATCCACCAAGAATACACCTGGCTAGGCATCCAGACCTTCGTCAAAGAGTACGTTGTGTCCTGTACAACCTGTGCTTGAGCCAAGATACCAAGACACAAGCCCTATGAGCTACTCAAGCAACTTTCTATTCCCAAGAAGCCATGAAATTCAATCTTCATGGACTTTATTGAACAACTCCCTCTATCCTCCAGTCACACTGCTATCCTTATTGTTATGGACAGACTGTCCAAACAATGCATCTTCATCCCCACCGATGACAAGATAACCTCTCTGGAGTTAGCAAAACTCTTCTTACTCCATATCTTCTCAAAGCATGAAGTCCCCTCACACATCACCTCCGATCGAGGCTCAGAGTTCATCTCCCACTTCTTCCGCTCACTAGGTAAAGCCCTCGACATCCATCTCCACTTTACCTCCAGTTACCACCTCAAGGGTGATGGCCAAACAGAACGAATGAACCAAATGTTGAAGCAGTACCTCCACATTTATTATAACTACCAGCAAGACAACTGGTCCGAACTCCTGCCCCTTGCAGAGTTCGCATACAACAATGCTCCAAACACCACTACCGGTGTGTCTTTATTTTTCACTAACAAGAGTTACTACCCCAACATTGCCATACATCCTGAGCAAGACCTGACCTTCACCCAAGCCTGAGAATACTCCGTCGACCTCGACTCCCTCCATCAACTCCTCCATAAGGAGATAGCTCTAGCCCAGCAATGTTATTAAGGTCCTGTGAATGCTAAATGAACTTCAGCACTGGACTTCAAAGTCGGTGATCAGGTTTTCATTAAGGCCAAGTACTTCAGTACCATACATCCCTTCAAGAAACTCTCCAAAAAGAACCTAGGACCTTTCGATATCATTGCACAAGTAGGTGCACTCTTCTTCACCCTCTGTCTCCCAGAGAGCATGAAGTCCATACATCCAGTCTTCCATGTCTCCCAATTAGAACCCACTCATCCAAACATCATCCCCAACTGCACACAACCACCTCTGCCCCCAGTTGAAATAGACAGTGAATCTGAATATGAAGTCTTAGAGATTCTGGACTCGAAGATAGACTGTCAAAAAAAAAATTGCAAACTTCTGTACCTGATTTGCTGGTTTGGGTATGAAGGGACTGACGAAAAAATCTCATGGTTACTCACAATGGAGTTAGACCATGCCTTGGAGCTCGTCTTGAACTTCCACCTCCAATATCTGGAGAAGCCTGGACCTCACCACACTTAATGAAAGCAAAGAAGTTAAAATTAAGAGTAGCTACTATGGGACAGATACATCATGTACCTCCTTGGACACATCCTCTGACACATCCTCCACTTCTTCATCCATAATAACATCATCAACTATGGTCTTGACCATGAATACACCTTAGACAACCTAGATGATTC
>JBBPKD010001042.1:0-12232 GCA_038089075.1 Singerocomus inundabilis
CCAGCCAAAATGCGGCCACGTCTGCGATTGCATTCGCAGATGGCACCCCGGAGCAGGACGAATCAGAGGCGATTGAACTCGAAACGAGAGGAGAAAACGCACACGAGGTTTGAGTGGGAGACTTTGGAGCAGAAGTTGTCGATTCGATGAATGTGAGCGCTGGCGTATCAGTGAACGGGTAGAGGATCTTAGTATTTATTTTTTTGGGCCTATATGTATGTCTTGTCTTCTTGGTGAAATGTGCAAGTCAGTTTCGAGCACGTTCACCAGCATAGAACCTAATCTATGGACGGCAAGAAGACTAAAGTGACGTAAAAGTACCCCCATCGACACGTGAATACACACTGGAAAAACAGCAGCCCGTCAATATATTATATAGTAAATACTTCAGGAAGTCAGTCGAGGAACAACAGCAACTTGGAGAACTTGGAAAATGGATCCGTGGGGCTCGAGGGAGAGTAGAAAGGGAGTGCGAGCTCCTCAGCTCCTCTTACCCGCAACAAAACGGACACGGAGAGTACCGGGGCGCGACAAGGACATTAGGAGCTGGTTCAAGAGACCACAAAACGTGTTATTCTAGGCGTATGAATGCCTAGAATGGAAAGACGACAAGGGCTCACCTGGGAGAATACGAGCTGAACGGAGTGAACCAAACGACGAGGAAAATACCGAGGTCCATCAGGGGGGTCACGGAGACAGTCTGGCAGATGACGACGGCGACGAAACGATCACGCCAAGTCAAAATAGGAGGCCGGGAGGTGAGGACGAGAACAAATAAATTGAGTGTGGACAAGATCACCGAGTATATAGAGACGGAGACGAGGCCAAACAGATGACACAGCAAGGGTGCAAGTCACGACTCGAAACGGGTCGGTACTGGGATGCTGACTAAAGGACAGAGGAGTCAGCATGGACAGCGCGAGCATATGACGACATACATACCGGAGCTACTCATACCGTCATGTGGGTATTTTCGAGGACCGGTTAAGGCCATCGACCCGTTACACTGACGAGGGAAACTGACATTGCAACCTAGAAACGTCGGTTGGCTGGTGTGAGAAAAGAATTCACCATTTCTCAGAATTATGACCATGTGTTTGATATACGCTGAATATTCAGGGAACAAGATTCTGAAGTGCCAAGATCCAGCACGGCAGCACAGGAGCCGATTGAGCGAAGTGAAATCGCTCGACCGTGACATGTCACATACACACACAAGTTAGGCGATACTCATACGGACTCTATTTGAGTCACTGGCATATGCAGATGAGCATTTCTGATTATCTTGTATATTTTTCTTTCTCTGGATCAGCACTGTATGAAGGGGAGTACATACTTACCGGAACATACAAACCGTATACCACCGACGTGTAGTGTTTTCTGATTTCGTCAAAATTCAAAGACCGACCAGCGAAATGAATGTGTTTCCATCCCCGACATTGAAGGTATGTACACCGTATGTCACCGTTCATCTTGTCCACGCCTTGTCTTATTCTCAACTGACATTGTTTTCGACATTGTTTCCATTGATGTGTTCTCGTTTGCGGCACATCTCACCCGTCGCCTCGATATTCCTGGCCATAACGTGACGTGGTACTTGATCAAACTACTCCTCATGCGTGGATATGCCTTCAGTCGTACCGCTGATTTTGAAACCGCACGAGAGACCAAGGAGAAGCTATGTTACGTCGGGTAAGAGATCGCGTTCTTCGACACCCCATTACATGGATATGCACTTCATGTTTGCTACGACCTCGATCTTGATCAAAAACTGGCCAAAGAAACCACGGTCCTTGTCGAAAGTTATACGGCGCGGGATGGACTTTAATCGGCGCTCATGATGCGACTCATCTCTATGCCAGTTTCCTGATGGGCGGACGATCAAAGTGGGCTCAGAACGGTTTGAAGCTTCAGGGTGCATGTTCCAGCCACACCTGATCGACGTAGACCAACCAGGTGTAGCAGGTTCGTCCTACTTTTCATCTTTCCGTGGTCTGCTCTTCGACTCCTTCACGATGCGCTGACATGTTGGTGCCCATAGAGCTCCTCTTCCAAACAATCCAGGCCGCAGTCGTAGATATTCGCTCAGAACTCTATAAACATGTTATCCTCTTTTGCAGGTCTAGCATGTACCCTGGACTGCCTAGCCGTCTTGAAAATGAGATGAAGCAGGTCTATCTCATACGGGTGCTCAACGGAGACCCCTCACGGTTACGCGTAGGACATCCTATCCCCGATCATCTTCGTCTTATTCACAACATCACCCCTCGCGCGAAAGCACATGGTCTTCCTCGGCGGTGCCGTCCTCGCCGACATCATGAAGAACCGGAATGACATTTGGACATCAAGAGAGGAGTGGTTCGAGCAGGGTGCGCAGTCTCTGGAGAAGCTCGGCAGGAACGAGAATTGATTGTGTTCCTCCACGAGTTCGTTCTGGCGCGTGTGTGGCCTGCTCCTAGTGAGATCGTATGAGCTGATTCCGTCACTCTCCCTCTATAGTATATATTTAGTGCGGAGGGATGACTCACGATCAGTCTCAAAGTTTAAACATGCGTCGGCTCGATAGAGCGAAAGGAAGGAATTGTCAACTACTGTGACGTGCGTACCCGGAATAGCAAATTTTCGTGTAACCACTTTTGGTGTCACTGTAATGTAGTATTATCCTTGATCTGTGTCCCTTTTAAATCATGGAGTCTAACATTAATTCTACTGAACGCATAATATCGATGATTACAGCGCGTGACAACGGTATATAGTGTACTATTCCTGATATTTTGCAAGGGTCATCCATCCGTCTAGCACCTCGTTTCCCCCAACAGGGCCAAATCTCTCCATCTCACGCCATCAACTCTCTCAACCGCCCTTCCTCCATCCTCGGTACAAAGTCCACTTCAAACGGCTTTGGATGGTATATGACCGTGTCCAGCAACTCATCCGCAAACGGATCGATCGGCGTTGCACCAGGTCGCTGCAGGACGCGGAAGGACCAGAGCAACAACGCAAGATTGATGTACAACGAGCGCGTTGCGACGTGTTGGCCAGGACATTCCCTGTATGTGCGTGCACGTCCGTCAGAACAATGAGACGATAGGGACGAAGTTTGGGAATGAAACGCGTCGACGTACCTCCGGCCAAAGCCAAACGTGTAGAAATGCATGTCTGTCCTGACTCGTCCCTCTTCGGTGAGCCAACGTTGAGGATCGAATCTCTCTGGATCTGGGAACGCAACAGGATCCCGCGAGATTGCCCTGTGATACGAACGATAAGTATGCGGACAACGTCACGAGAACGAGATGTAAAAGCAAGTGCAGTATGAACCTGGAGGACGTACCAATGGCATCCCAAGACAGTTGCCCCAGCAGGGATACACTGACCTCTCTATAGCGTCGTGAGTGACGGAAGGATCTACAAGAAGATTAGCACGTACCCATATAATGTCCTTGGTCGCACGGTGTGCGAAGCCTAGCATACACCAAGTATACATTACTCAAGATCCTGTCTCACCCGGATGCAAGGATGACATACCTATTGTTGCTATCGGTATCCAGCGTAATGCCTCGAGCATAAATGCATGCAGTTGCGGGAGCATATCCCAATCTCCAAATGTGGGAGCTATGTGCTACGTCGGGAGCTGGTGAACTGAATTAGACGGTCGAAATACCTCTGTCGCTCCCAACTACATCATCCAACTCATCCTGGACACGCGCTTGTGCATCAGGGTGGTATGCCGCCGCCATAATCATCACAGAGATACCAGATGCAGTCTAGAATGATCCATTTCAATCCATTCGAGTACGTGTCTCGCGAGCATAATTGCAACATACAGTATCAGAGCCTGCGCCAAACAAGGAACCAGCGAGATAAGCCATCTCATCATCCGTCAGGTGATGGTCATTAATGTGCTCGAGAAGCGTTTTTCCAAAAGACGGTCCAGCACTGTTTCTTGCCTAAAACCTCACAGAGTTAAACAACAAGGAATTCCCTCGCATCCATGCATCATGACCATCACATACCATGTCGTCTCTGACTCGATTCAATTGGTCTCGGAAGAGCGACAACTCATATTGATGGAACTCGTCGAGCTGCCGAGTGTAACCAGGGACGTATCTCAGCCATGGAATACGATCAACCAGATACGCCCCTGGTCGCAATGCCGTCTGGAAGTTATTCAGTGCTTGATGGACTCGCACCACCTCGGGATCGTTGGCAGACGTCGGCGACGCCTTGCCATATGTCACACGCAAGATAACTGCGGAAGCATAACTAGAACGCAAGCACATGCTCACAAATCAGCCCTGAAACAAGTCAAGAAGCACTCAAGGAACCCAGAAGTTCCCATGAGTTAACAAGGGACACGTACCGTTGCGCATGTAGGATATGTTGTTCTGGATCGTTCAAAATGTCGAGGATAACATTTCTTGCAGTCTCTGCTTGTATTTCCTCGTATGCCTCTGCTGCTCTTGGTTGGAGGTGTGAGTGCGCCGTTCGTCTAAGTCGACGAAATTGATCTCCTGCGTGTGCCATGAGGAGGCGCACTCCCCCCGAGAAGATCTCGCCGGCTGCGATTGAGCGGGGACGATCGACAAGTGCTCCACCTTCTTTTTCCATGATTTCAGACGCTGCCTGTGAGGGTGAAGGCATTACATCAGTGAACCAGATGGATCTGTGAACGTGTTGGAATAGACAGCAACGTACATCCATTCTACCAATGACGATGGTCACGTGGTTGCCTTGTCGAAGAGATACGACAGGTCCGTATTGGTTGACTAGCGCGGCGAGCCGTTTAACGATGCTAGGAACGTAGGGGTTTGAGTGTCCCTAAGGGCGTCATAGGAGTTGAGAAGTACACATACCCCTGTTTCGGCATTGGATTCTTCCAGAACCATGTTGCAGGTGGACCAGGAGGAAGCGGGAAACCGTTCTTGTGAGGATTTCGAGTAAGTGTCATGGAAAGGAGGACGAGTGCCGTGGCAGCGACTGCACCCCCTACGAGGTACGTCCAGGGGTGAATCAAGGTGGCAACGCCAACATTACCATCAGCGATGTATTCGTGAAAAAGGGACATGCGCCACGGGGATTGAATGCGAGTGTTTGATCTCAGTTGAGTTACGAGGGATGTTTTTCTTGGGGTAATCGATGGACATGGACATGCTATATACCTCAACGCAACCCGTATGCATACAGTCCTCCATAGAGGCCCGATGAGCTGGATTGTACGTGACCACTTCGGGTGTGCTGAGTGAGACCCGGTTGTGTCTTGGCTCATCGTTGGACCCCGACGCGGATTTCCCATAAAAGGACAAGCCTTGTGATCCGATCCTACTGTGTCAAAGTTGATGTGTCATGGCACACATTGCTTGGTGATTCTACCAACCTTTTGCTAGCGAGACAGTCGGCAAGTTGTGGTTAGGGAAAGAAATCGCTTTGACTGACTAATCGATTGCCAAACTTACTTCCTGCTGTGAAGATCAATAATGTCAATACCTTTCTCGCAGCATAGTAGCACATCCATGAATTTCTTTGGAACACTTGTGGACGCGAGCGCCCTTGAGGTCATATATGCTTAGGAAGGGGGTTGTCAGCGTGAGTAGCTTGCATGATTTGGATCTTTCAAATTGGGTAGCACTGTGTAAGGACAACTTTGGAGGGTTTCCAATCAGCCAAGTTTAAATTCAAGTATGTACTAGTCTTTTCGCTAGTGAGTTCCAGCTTACCATGATTCCAACCCCAACAACGTCCCCCACTTCTTGAAAAAAACTCGTCGTAGCTGGCTCCTCAATGTCCTCTACAAAACGTTCCTCTCCCCCTTGTTGATGGTGACTAGAACCATGTTGCAGGTGGACCAGGAGGAAGGGGGACGCCGTTCTTGCGAGGACTTCCAGTGAGTGTCTTGGAAAGGAGGACGAGTACGGTCGCAGCCACTACATCCCCTACGAGGTACGTCCAAGGGAAGATCGAGGCGGTGATGCCACATCTGACACGCCTCATCGTCTCTCACCCAGTCCGAGTCGTCCCACACTTGAAAACTGCTATTATGGACTTTATGATCCTCTCTTGTTCCATTGCTTTGATTCCGAGTGGGACACTCCATGTTTACCCGAGAAGCTCCGCCAAAGTAGTAGCCATGATTCCATCAGCCCCATCACTTTCCGTGTCGCGAACGAGTTACTCCAACCTGTCCCCATTCTCAAAGCCAAGAACGATAGCTAGGCTCGAGGTCTTCATTCTCGTTATCAAGCAGATCTGCATGTCGGATTTGGCAAGCGCATCCGCAGGTACAAATATCAGGTAACATGCGGGGACATTTCCGATATGAACTATCGCGCACCTTTTTTGCTCTCCATTCTTACTTTTGCCGTCGACTGATATGGACAGCCATATGACCTCTACATTCTCTAACCTCGGTTATGATCTGTCTATTTCCTTTTCGTACCGCGTTATTGTTCCCTACTCGTATATAGAACCGACGATTGCACTTGATCACCCCAGTCCGTTGCACCGCGCACGACCGAGTCAGATCTACGATAGCATTCTCACACTGCAGTTACCCAAGTACCTCGCGTCCACGCTTCATGATTGTCCAATACAACATCTCTGGGGCATCAGTGCCCTCAGAACCTCAATGTGTGTCTACTGTAGTTGTAGTGATAAGGCAACAGGAGACATAAGCCCCTCGGCTGCACCACACTCGGGTAAACCTTCTAGCTAGAGAGTGGGGTATTGACATGCTATCAAAGGAAGAATTCAAACAGATGAAGATCATCTGGGCACATGAAAATCATGTAAACAACCATCGAGTATATTGCGTGTAGTACGTCACTGGCCTGTTGCACTCTATCATCATCTGTGTAATCTTGAAGAGGATATTCTGAACCGTAGTTGTATCTATCTGTTCACTTGTGCTTATGCTTAGACCGTGAGCTTGTCATGGCCTTTATCCAAAACAACCCCTCCTCTGAAAAGCGGGCGATGTCACGTGACCGCTATCATAGCGCGACGCGTGCTTTTGACCAAGTACTGTTTCAAGAAGTCCCAGGCTCTGAGATGTCGGACGACGACCTGAAGAGGTAAAGCGGGAAATGTGATTTTTTGTCAGGAATATATTGAAACTTGTTACAGGGCAATTGCTCTCAGCTTGGTGGAGGCTCATCCAAATTCACTGGGCGGTACCGAACCCCAAAGCGACACCGAAGGGGATACTTCAGATGATGAGGAACAACAGTTTCAGAGAGATCTCCAGTGCGCTATCGAGGCCTCCAGGGTCGAATCTCAGGAACACAGTACTGCCGTTCTGACGTCGAAGGACCAAACTACTCATGGTAGCACATCGCCCCCATCAGCGTCAACAACATTTTTGTCTGAGCGCGCACAGATGGAAAAGAGAGGTTGGCGAGACTCAAATGTCTCCGTGGCGAAAGTGATAGTCACGAAAACACAGAGAGACAGCCACCTGTTAAGCGGTTGCATACCTCATCTATTGAACTAACTAATCGCAAAGTAAACCGACTCCAGTCATCGTCCTCCATTTCGAGTGGCTCATCGCTCTCGAGTATACATGGAAAGGCGATTTCGACCACAGGTGTCGTCGACCAACTCTTCTGGAGTGGCGAACTGCGACCGACTGCAAATAAACATTCTCAGCCAAGGGAGGATGGCAAGGCAAGTTTCAGACTATCCGAGGTGTTGAGTCCTGTGCGTACTCGATATTGCACCCTGTCCTCAGCGCAGTAATCACCGTTATGTTAAGAAAGCTGACATTTCGTTCGCCATACTTTGCTCCTACTCAACTTCTATCTCATGGATCTACGAGTTTTTTGATCCGCGCACACCTGTCATTCTTGTTAATCAGCCTGACTTGTCTGGACGGGCCGCCATCAAGAACGTTCTTCCTAATTGGTTAATGACTGCCCCACTCCTGAGATATGGACGAGGTTGTCAACATATGAAAGTATGTGTTCCGGCTTTTCACCTACTTAGTAGACTTACATTCATTACCCTAGTTTATGCTGGTAGGCACACCGATTCCGCGAGGTGGAACACTCGCGATCCCTTTTCCTGTAAGATCTTTTACAAAACAGGTCGTCTGTGGGTAGTCATATCGACTGCAAATCTTGCAGAATATGATTGGCGTGATATCGAAGATGTCGGCTATCTTGTTTTCTTGAGACTTTAGCTCTGTGTTGATGAGAGTCTACAGGCTGTTTGGTTGCAAGATGTTCCACCGCGCTCAGAACCTGTACCCCATGAACGGAACGTAGTGAATGATTTTCCTTCCATTATGCAGAGCATCTTGGCCGCAGTCAACGTGCGTCCAGCGCTAGCAAACATGTTAGCCAATGATGTGTGTGCGAACCCCTCTTCCTGACCTGGTTCTAATCCGTGCTCAGCATCCCACGTTGCCTCTTCGTACCATCAAGGATCTTCGCTCTAAGTGGGATTTCTCCAAGGTCTGCGTCAAACTTGTTCCCTCTATCGTAGGAAAACACGAAGGATGGCCTGCGGTCATCCAGACAGGTCATCCTTGTCTCATGAAAGCTGTGCGAGATCTTGGTTTGCGGACCGGGAAAGGAAAGGCTGCGAGAGAGTTGGTTCTCGAGTGCCAGGTAGAGTTTTCGACCGAGATACGGTATTCGGTCGGTGGTTGATGGCTAATCGGGTGGAGTACAGGGTTCAAGCATTGGAACCTATTCTACGCAATGGTTGAACGAGTTTCATTGATCCGCGCGTGGCGAATCTGCGGAGGAGTGGCTGGACGAGCCCAAACGTCGCCGATACAACCTCCCATGGCCGCCTGTGAAGATTGTTTTCTCAAGTCTGAAGACAGTGAGGGTTATCGTCTTGGGTGAACCTGTGGGTACAACCATCACTTTTGTGATTATCTCCTTCGGCTTACCATGCTTGAAGTCGTGGATACTGTCTGCGAGGGTAAACTTCCGCGGCCGACTGTGCTGCTGCGTCTCGAGTGCGTCGTGCCACGTCTCGACATGCTATACAGAGCCTGTCGTCGTGGTTGTCATCGTTTCTGCATAGCTCGCTGTATGCGCGTGTCTGTCAGACCACGCCGTGCCGTCGTCATGTCACTCCGGGGGTGCACAGACATCTGCGTGCGTACGGAACTTGACAGAAAGCTCAATTCCGACCTCAGATGTGCCGGTGTTATCGAACGCAGGCCTGGACTGGAGCTGCGCATTGACCAGGGCAGAGGCAGGGGCGTATATGCGCGGTCGAGATCTAGTCGGGACTCCCGGCGTGCGCTTAGCGCCGACCAGCTGGACGGGATCGAGCTCTCGTAGCCGTTCTTGCGCCGGTTGGCGTATACAGCCGTGGAACCAGTGGAATACATGCTACCCGTGTCGGTCCGAAGTGAATCTGGATGCCGTCGATTAGTGCCTGCGCTGAGGTCACGGCTGAGAAGAGACAGCTTTGATGTAGGAGTGTCGACTCTTCCTATGGCGCTCTCGCCGATCCGAGGTGCCTCCAGATCGTTTGTTTCTGGGGAACTGCCAGCCCCTGAATGGGTCGCGTTCCGAGGCATTTCTGTGGTGGCGGTAAAGGTCTCTGGCAGTGTCAGCTCATACTTGGCTTCCGCTTCCTCAGATGGAGCAGTGCGGGTTTCTGGGAATGAGGAACTAGTAGTGGGCGAGATACGTGCAATTCGCTGAGGGGCAGGCGTGAATCTGGAACCACTGTTCACATGCTCTGCATGCGATTCGAGATCCGAGGACCGATTTTCCGTTATGGCGTCCACAGCCTGCCAAAACGATGACTTGAGGGTGTTCTTCCAGTTTAGAGGGTCAAACGGAGCGTTCGCAGGAACCTGGCTATTTTCTTTCTGATCCGTATCTGCGGGTACCTGCCAAGTCGTACCGCTCGATCCTGCGTCCAGTGTCGGATACCAATACCCGCCATACTTCAGGTTTTTGTATGTCTGGGACGTCGTAGTTTCGGGCGGGCGCCGCCGAGTGCGTCGGAGAGCTGCGACGGTGTCTGTTCTCCTACCCCACGAGGACGTTGCAGGACCAGGTGGCTCTATAGGGGCATCGCCTTCCTGGACAAATCGGCTACTCTCTGATCAAACTGGGTCTGCATGGCGTTCTCTCCAACCGGGGCTGCGATGGGCCCACCGGTGTCCGCGACGGGCAACAGCCCAGCACTGTGTTGCAAGCGTGACATGTTCATCCCACCTTCGTCCCCGCTCGTGACGTCTCCTGGCACTCTGTTCGCAACACGCAATCTTCCAAGCGTACGCGTGCTCTCTTGGACAGATAGGCCGGTCTGTATGCGCGTTGTACCAGGACGTGAGTAGGGACTGGTCACCTCTGACGGTGGTACGTTTTGCTGAGCGCGTAGCTGAGCGTTCAGGTCCTGGTACCGTGTGTCACTTGCGGGACGCAAAGAAGGGTACCGCCCAGCGGCGAGCGGTGCATGAGGAAAATCGCCCTGTGGCATGCCATCTCGCAAAATCGGGATCGTATGTGGAACTGCGAGATTGGACGAGCTCCTCCGGACGATGGACGCAGGGAGATGGTAAGGGCGAGTCTTTACCTCCGCGTCTGCAAAGCCCCCGTTTTCAAAGTTGTGCGCGCCATCGGTGAATGGGCTGTCGACGTTGGAGCTGGTGTCGTGGTGAAACCAGGGATCGTCGAGCTCGAGATCGTGTTTTCGAGCGCGAGATCGGATCCACCACGCTATCAATGCAGCGACACATCCGATGAACGATAACGAGGCGAGAACGATGGCGAGATAGAAAGGTGCACCGACCCCATGGTCTTTTGGATCATTCACGGCTGTGGGACTTGGGGATGGATAGCTAACGGTAGGCACAGAGGGAAGGTTCGTGTCTGGGTCCGTCGAGGTGGATGATGAAGGGCCACGACTGGATGATGCCGGAGAGGAGGCGACAGAAGTAGATATAGTTCCGGGCGATGTTCCAGCCAGGGAGGCAGACGGCGCTTCGAGATTTTAGGTGGGTGAGAGGCTGACGCACGCGATAGAGAAGGCGTACCTGGTGTCAATGCGGCCGTATTGCCAGTAGGAACTCCAAGGGGCTGGGACGCAATTCCGTCGTCGAAACCGATGAGGGAAACCTGTCCGTCCGACCCAAAGATGAGCGTCAGCCCTCTGTCGTGATGTTGATGTCTAATCGGGGTAGCATAAGGAAGGGGCCGTGGCGAACTGAATGTCGGCATCCGAAGGAACTACTTCAGATCATGAATATGCACCAGGCGCAAAAGGAGAGGACAGGTTTACTACCAGAGCTTGAATGAGTGCTGGCTGTCTAGCGACGTGGCGGGACGTTCTACGAGCGTACCAGGGTGAACTAAAAAATGTCGGGCAACGTTCCGCCGTTTTCATTCCGAGTCAGTCCACCGTGAGGGGCGTAGCTGTGTACAGTCGGTCTGTTTTCTTCATCATTGCGATGTAGGCCATGTCAATGTCGTCCTGGCCCAGATTGAAAGCGAACTCTCCATCTCTGATTGTCAATGGAACAGTTGGCCGAATGAGGGCTGCAACTCTGTAGGGAGAACCGAGGGATTCGATTACATTTGAGCGGAAACGCCAAGCACAGTGAGTATGGTTGAGACTCGTAATACTCGAAGCAGGGATGGTGCGACCGTCATGCTGGCAAATCGGGGGACTTTGTTTTGGAAAACGATGGACACCAACCTCGTATTCCAGAGCCTGGCTGTAGTGATGGCAGTGGTAGTTATCATTCCCAGGCTGCTCGTCCTGAATCATCCATGCAAACTTGGGTAAGAGTTGCACGCGTTTGTAATGATCTTTTCCCTTGTACACCTTCATGCACTCATTCAAAACGGATCACCCTTGGCCTCGTCAACTGCTCCCCGTCGCCAAGTGCTGCAGTACCAATCGTCCTGGGCTTGAAAACCGTTATTATGGGCCTCGTCTACGATACTCCTGCATCATCTCTTTGAGAATAAATTCACCTACCTTGCCGTACCAGAGACGCTCCCCCACGATGATAGTTATGGTGTTGTCATCAGCCCGCAGCATGTCTGTCTCACCGACAAGTTCAAGACGCTCAAGGTTGGCTCCAAAGAGCTGTCTATGCGGTATCCTGGAGAGTGTCATCAAATAGCTCTTCGTCTTGTTGAACTCGGTTGACTGGAGAATCTGAGACAGTTTCGTCCTCGAAGAGTATCCCGCCATACTGGACTTTGAAGGCAATGGAGGTTTAACGAAATTCAGACAAGACAACAAGTGTGAGTGT
>JBBPKD010001043.1:0-12229 GCA_038089075.1 Singerocomus inundabilis
CGCTCGACTTTCCCCCATCCGCACTCTGCGCTTGAGACCT
Source organism: Singerocomus inundabilis (assembly GCA_038089075.1). Classification (NCBI taxonomy): domain Eukaryota; kingdom Fungi; phylum Basidiomycota; class Agaricomycetes; order Boletales; family Boletaceae; genus Singerocomus; species Singerocomus inundabilis. The sequence goes on from JBBPKD010001043.1 coordinate 41, forward strand.
GCTGCTACTTTTCTCACGATCGTAGCCTCGCTAGAATCTTTTTAGATGCTACTGTAGCCGAGGTAAGCGGCAATACACGAGACAGGAAACACCAACGAAAACACGGCCTAGTTACAGGCCTTGTGACGAGTGACCAATGCTACCCGAAGTAGGCAGCTCCGCTTAGTCCAAGTTTTTGCAAGTTTTTGCAATGCGAACAGGCCGTAAAGTGCGTTGCCTCGAGACATCAGAGCAACGGGGAGACTTTGCTATGAATAGGGGTTTATACAGGGAAGCGATTGTCTATTACAGCATGGGACTGTCCCTCGAGCCTTCATCAGCAGAGCTGTTGGCGAAGCGAAGCAAGGGGCGAGCTGAGGCCGGATCACGGCGTCAGGCGGGTGCTCGCAGATTCCGACTCCGATCCAACCCCCTCCCCGAAATAGCTAGGGTCCAGAGGTCACTTTGAACTTTCTGCCAATACTCGTCGACTCGAACTTGGGTAGCATGTTGACATGCCTTTTTTCTTTCCATCGGTCCTCGCAGTTATATAATAGCACGTGCCCTTGACAGTCATACATAGATAGGCAATCAAATTTCTTACAAGATCGACCTGTGGCATTATTTGTAAGCGTTTTTGATCCATGGAACCCATTGTACCCGCCATCTCGAAGCTGCCCCGAGGGAAGGACTTTTGTCGTCGTTTCAGGTTTCTCCCTATGGGCATACTTTTGCACTGTGACAACGAATCTCAACAGTCCCTGCGTCGCTCATGCCCACGTCCACCTTGCGCGTCATAGCTGGGTAATACGAGCGAAGGAGCTCGCTTACTTGAAACCCCGTCGAGATTCGTCGTGTTGGGCACCCAGAGGGTCAAGGGGCTTCTGTGGAAAGCCAGAGGTAAGAAGAGCTAACAGTAACGTCCTATGAATTCTTAGGTTAGGGTATATGAGGTCGAGAGGAAGATAATTGGAGGCTGTTTCTGAAGCTCATGGGGGAAGTCTCAGGAATGATCAAGGAGTGCCTGGAATCTGGGAGAATGGGATCAATGACGATGAACTGTCGTGAACCGTAAGACGAGGCCCGCTCGATATTTTGGCCTTCCTGCCAAATCCAAAGTATGTTTGCAATATCTCTTAGTAATGACAGTTCGCCAATCTCCACCAAATCGCACACCGCATTAGTCGCGACGACACCCATTTCATTTCCATTTCTCTTACATCCTCTGAGGTCGCACGTGCATCCGCGCAGAATTGCTATCCAGACATTTTGGCATTTCCTGTGCATTGGCAGCCAGCATGTGTCATATCACATATAGTCCATCATTGTAGGAGCTAGAGCGGATCTGGAAGTATATATACCCGGTGGCCAGTATGCCGTATGGGATACATCACTTACGTCCACCTGACATAGGGACACACTCCAGGGGCGCCGGGCTCAGATAAACAGAGATCGACTCACCAGCTTGAAGTGATTGGTATAATCGTCAACAGACACGGGCGACGCCAAAGAAGTGGACCTCAGAGGTTTCGAGAGTAATCTTGTCCATCGACAACTCGGAGATGACTGCCGCAACTTCGATGATGATATGACGGAGGGTGACAGGGCCTACGGCGTATCAGCACAGAAGTATGCGCCCGGACGAATGTAGGTATATGATGTGATTGACGCTGATAAGAAGGGAGTATATATCAGACGACAACAACCCACAGCAAGCAGACGCCTGCATCCCTCTTTCCAACAAACTAATACCTGGCTGGGCATGTCTCCGAATAAAAGTCAGCAACCAGAAAATGGTGAGTGGACCAGGTCGGGGAGACATCTGGAGTGTGAATTTGTGACACTGACGTAGACGGAAGAATCGAGTGAAAACAATTCACCCTCCAGCACGGCCCACGAAAAGGAAGCAAGACCGATCGAAATAGACACCAGCAGTGACATATATTCAGTTGCCTTCCTCGTCGATAGGAAACATATCATGGGCGGTGGTACTGAACGAAAGCTTCGATGTTGGCGAGTGGAAGATGGCACGGAAGTGGGGACGCCGATGGACGTAGGTGGCACTGTCACCAGCATCGCAGTGACACTGGATGGCAAGTGGATCGTGAATGGGACAGACGCTGGCGAAATAGTCGTGTGGAATGTGGAGAACCACTCAAAGGCGGCCTCGTTCAAGGGACACAGTGGTTGGGTGCGTGCAGTGGACGTCTCTCCAGATGGGACGAGAATCGCGACAGGATCAGATGACAGGATTGTCTGCGTTTGGTCTCTGTCGCTCTCGACTGGCCAGCGACTACTTGGCCCATGGAACCACGACCAGGCGGTGTACGGGGTCAAATACTCACGTGACGGAAGCCTCATCGCCACCGCCACGAGTGGCGGCAGTGTTCGGATCTACAACAGTCAGAATGGCAACCTCCTCGTCAACGTCTCGATCAGTCTCCCCTTGGCGTGGAACAACCAGTCCCTCACTTGGAGTAGCGATGGAAAGCAATTGTTTGTGTTTAATTCCGACAGCAACGTCCGCTGTCTCGACGTATCTACTGGGACAATTCGCATTCAATGGCTCATCCACAACAAAAACAGTCCATGGGGCATTACCCCAGCAAGTGATGGCACATATCTCGCAGCTTCTGCAAACTCATCCGTCTCATTTTGGGACACGACAACGTACAAGCAATTCGGGCCCGTCATCGCGCTTACGACTGCCTATAGTATCGCAATAGCCGTATCAGTGAACAACGACGTTGCGATATGTGCAGGCAAGAAGATTACACTTCTCAGTCTCCGTGGCGTCCTCCGTTCATCTTACTTTGACACTGTAAGTGGACCTTCATCACAATCCCAATACGCGAGATAGTTTTTTAATCACAGAATACTTCTTGAACTGCTACAGATTTTACCTGAGCGTGCCGTGAAGCGCATCAAGAATCTCGAGAGTACCATTGTCTCTCTTCGTGCACAGGAAGAGAGTTCGAGTATGTTTATTCTCACTTCAAAGTACACCCCATTGACTTTCATATTCGTTAGACCACACAATCACCGATCTCAAACAGCAACTTCTTATATACGAGCAGAAAGATAAATGTGAATCCTTGTTTGGCGAGGGACGCATCATTGACGCCGCACTCTCTCTTCTCGAGTTTACCAACACCACCACTGAAAATGTAAACGCCAACGGCCTGATGGTGAACTGGCTTGCTAGTGAGTTCTATCTTCGTCAGGTCCAAAAACAGTGTTCACTTATTATGATCAGAATTCAAGCCCCAGTGCATTTCATCACTGGAAACACTTGGAGACGACGCAGACAACGACGACGATGCAACTACAGCTTATTCTACTGCCTTGTTGCTCACTCCCCCAACCCCAGACGCCTTACTTACCAAGTGGGCCAACGTGTTCTTGACTCGTGGTTTGCTCAACGAGGCCATGGATACCACCGCAAAGGTAGGCTCTATATTACGGCCTCGGTGAGGTTGATGCAACGCTTCGGAACAGTTCAAGCTGCAAAGCTTTGTGATCTACCGGGCAATCTGCGATGGTCTTGAGGCGAACGGTCGGACATCAGAGGCAATTCAGTATTTCCGGCAGAAGGCCCCTGCGATAAAGATGTCTATGAACGAAAGCAAGTGGGTTACTGGTGAGAGGATTCTCTACTTGGACGGTCGTTCTCAGTAGCCTCTGACGCTGGACAATAGATTTCAAAGAACGTTGCATGAAGACATTAGAAAAACGGGGAGACTCTGCTATGGAGACTGGGTCATACAGGGAAGCGCTTGGTCATTACACTACGGCATTATCTCTGGTCCCTTCATCGGAAGGCCTTTTGACGAAGCAAACCAACGCACGAGCTAGGGTTGGACAACGACGACAGGCGGGCCGTGGCGCTTGAGTTTTCTTCCAAATTAGTGTCCATGATGCTACGTTTGTCTGCACCTTTCCCTTGGTTAGTTCTCGCCGTCTTGAATGTTGTACTATGTATTCTTGGCAGTCCGGAGTCGATTTTGTGACGAGACTGACGCGTTATGACAATGTTTTCCGTCCGTGACTCACGCCTATGCACACCGTGATGGCCGTACTGTGAAGATGCGGTCCGTGCGGCCGTCACCTTGTGTGGACAGCGTTTTATATCTTTCTGCAATAGGGTCTGACTTGCAACTCTGTCTACGCACAAGGGGTACAGTATGAGAATATCAGGGAATGACTCTAGTTGCTGCTCGTCTCTAAAAGCCCAACCATTGCAAAAGAGGAATGACGACGACACACGACGAACATCAGTGTGACATCATGGTGCCGCGATAGTCGCCGTGACAGCCTCCCCAAACCCGTCTTTAAGAACCTCCCGGAAATTGACTTTCAGAACGCCCACGTCAGACACGATCGCCTCCACCTCCACAGTCGTTTTGCCCTTGACAACATTCCGAGGTGACAACGACAACGAAGCCAAGTACGCTTCCTTGGTCAGCGTCTTTTCTTTCACTTCTTCCAGTTCCTCTTCTTCTTCTTGTGCTTCCTCGTCGTCCTCGAACTTGGGCAACTTGACGTGGTCCATCTTGACACCCTCCTTCACCTCCCATAACTCAAACCCAACTGTTGTATCAGCCACACCGGCATCTACCATGAAGGTCAACGTCCTACGACAAGGGAGAGGGGTCTCCTTGAGAACGAGGGGTATCCAAATGCCTCCTAATGACCCTGCACCGTCCTCTTGAGGAACGAGCAAGCCAATGGTCCGACTGGTAGCAGCGACGCTGGTCACCCTACTGTCCCTACTGAACGCGCTCAACAGCTCTTCCGACGACTCTTGGACAAGCGATACGAGCAAATGAGCCTGCATGGCGCAACCACGTGCAAGGATCGTGGTTGGGTCACCGATTCCCCCACCAACGACAGTGCCTGCCTTGAACGGCGTGACAACTGACTCGGTGAACCCCTGTGACAATGTTTCGTCTAGGCCCGGAAGCGAGGCGGACCCTCCGATATACACGATCTCGTCGATATCGTAGAGATCGATTTCTGCGCTCACGGCCAACTCCTTGAGGTTGGCATACACCTTGTCATAAACGGATCGTATCTCCATGTCGAATCGGAGGCGATTGATGGACCCGGTATAGTCGAGACCGTCCTTGAGTGACTCGACAGAGCACGTAGCCGCGCCCGGACTCGCGCTCAGGGTGCGCTTCGTGTGTTCCACAGCGAGACGGAGTTTTGCTTCTGCGCGTTTATCTTGCGGATCTGTCGCAGGCGCGACGGTCAGTGGTGTTTTCGTTTTCTTAGTGAACTCTTTAGCGAAGAAGCGGATCAGTTTTGAGTCGATCTCGTCTCCACCAATATTGGGATCAGAGAGCGTGCCCAGCGAGTATGCGAGGCCGTCGCGAATGGAGAGGAGGGACAGTTCGAGGGAGGATGCGCCGAGATCGACGATAAGCAGTGTGCGATCGCTGGCGACACTGTCTGCGTTCTCGGATGCAGAGACTGCGACGGCACCAGCGTCGTCGAGCAATTGGAGGACGTGGATCCCTGCATCCTCGGCGGCCTTGGACAGTGCATCTCTTTGGGCGTCGTCAAACCAGGAAGGTATGGCGATGACGGCCCCAGCGACATTTTTTCTAGGAAAACCTCTGCCGACTGACGGAGGGAACTGAGTGTTAGACTAAGGCACACCTGTATCAGCTCAGTCGTCGCAATACGGACTAATGTTCAGACTACCTAAGGCACGCTTGTATCAGCCATAGGTAGTCATGTCATGTCAACATCTGTCAATATGCCAAAGTAAATGAGTATCTCACCTCAGCCGTCGCAATATGGACTGAGGGAGAGAGGAAAGAAGGACGAGAGATTTTCACTAGGCAACATTGTATCACGTGTAAGGTCCAGATGCCGGACAACAAGATCAGGAGCGGTATCGGGCTGTATGGATTCGGCGTCAAAAAAGTCCAAGCCAACTTAGCCTATTTTGGACGTCGCCAACACCGAGGAAGATGCAAGTCACTTCTGAGACAGTTAGAATGCGCTCTACTTCGATGGGTTCGGAACGGAGGGTGGCCAAAGGCGACCGTGACGTTGAAAGCACACAACGGTTAGGTTCGCGCAGTGGACGTCTCTCCGGATGGGATACGCCAAATGAGTGGGAACAGTCAAATTCTCGCCCGACGGACACCTCATCGCCACTGCAACCTGTCAGAGTCCATTCGCGTCTACGACAGTCAAGATGGCGCCCTCCTCGTCAACGCAAACATCCCGATCCCACATGACGGGTGGGCAAACCAGACCCTCGCTTGGATCGTTGACAGTAAGAAACTGTTTGTCCTGTCTCGCGACGGCTATATCAAGTGTCTCGACGTCTCCACTGAGACGACGTGGTCTCAATGGCCCATCCACTACAAAATAAGGCTCACATGCATCGCCCTTGCAAGCAATGACGCATTCATCGCAGCCTCTTCAAACGCGTCAGTCTCGCTTTGGGAAACGACAGCCGGCAAGCAAATCGGATCTGTCATCATGCATACGTCTACTATCGGCTCAATAGCCCTCTCAGCGAACCACGTCCTTGCGAAATGTGGAAGGTCGAAAATAACACTTCAGTCTTCACGGTTTCCTTCCTTTGTCCTTTTTTGATAATGTAAGTGAACCCGCATTGAAATTCTACGGTATGGGATGTGTTTTTAACTGCAGACTGTTTGAACTGCTGCAGATTTTTACCATACAAGTGGTGCAGCGCATGAAGGCAGAAATAACTGACCTCAGAGACACAATTGAGTGTTATCGTGCACAAGAGGAGAGCTTGAGTGGGTTTATTAGCAGTGTAATTCACGCGTCAATTGACATCCACGTTCATCAGACGACAGAGTTACGCATCTCGAGGAAACAACTCAACAGCTTCGTGACCAGCTCTTGAACTCCTGTCACAGAGCGGATGGCCTAAACGAAACCACTGAGTGCCTTTGTGAGTATCCATCATCACCTAGACACATTCCGTCTCAACCTTCCCGCCTGCTAGATAGTAAAATTGCCGATCTCGAACAGCAATTTCATGCGTACGAGCAGAAACACGAATGTGAGTCCTTGTATGGCGAGGGACGCACCATCGATGCCGCAGTTGCTCTTCTCGAAATTATCAACACCAGCACTGAAACCAAGGTCGACGGCTCGATATTAGATTGGATGGCTAGTGAGTTCTGTCGACGCGCATCAGAAACGTATTGAATTTCTACCACCAGCATTCAAGCGCAATGTGTATCAACACTGGAAATACTTGGGAACGAGGCTTTGAGCACAGACAAGCACGATGAAGCGGCTACAGCCTATTCAACTGCGTTGTTGCTCACTCCTTCAACTCCGAATACCTTGCTCACCAAGTGGGCGAGCACGATCTTGATTCGTGGTTCGCTGGTACCAAGGTAGACTATATTACGGTCTCGGGCAGGACATCGATACGACGTTTCGGATCAGTTCGAGCTGCAAAATCTTGTGATCTATTAGGTGATCTGCGATGTTCCTGAAGAGAACGGTCGTATTCTGGACGCAGTCCAGTGTTTCCAGCAGAACGTCGTCGCAATAGAAACGATGTCTGCAGATCAAAACGATTGGGTTGTTGGTGAGGATTCTGATCATCCTCAGTACTACTCTCTGAGATTAGACACCAGACTTTAAAGCGTGTTGCCTCGAGACATCAGAGCAATGGGGAGACTTTGATATGAATAGGGGCTCAGACAAGGAAGCGATTGTCTATTACAGCATGGCACTGTCCCTCGAGCCTTCATTAGCAGAGCTATTGGCGAAGCGAAGCAAGGGGCGAGCTGAGGCTGGATCACGGCGTCAGGCGAAGGCTCACTAGATTCCAACTCTGTCCCCTTCCCGAGATAGCTAGGGTTCAGAGGTCACCTTGAACTTTCTGCCAATACCCGTCGACTCGAACTTGAGTAGCATGTTGACATGTCTTTTTTCTTTCCATCGGTCCTCGCAGCTATATAATAGTATGTGCCCTTGACAGCCATACATACCTGGGCAATCAATTTTCTCACAAGATCGACCCATGACATTATTCGCAAGCGTTTGATCCATGAAACCCATTGTACCCACCATCTCGAAGCTACCCCCAGGGAAGGACTTTTGTCGTCATTTCAGGTTTCTCCGTGTGGACATACCTTTGCACTGTGACAACGAATATAGACAGTCCCTGCGTCGCTCATGCCTATGTCCACCTCGCGCGCCGTAGCTGGAGAATACGAGCGAAGGAACTTGCTCACTTGAAACCGCGTCGAGATTCGTCGTGTTGGGCACCCGGAGGGTCAAGGGCCTTCTGTGGAAAGCCTAGGTAAAAAGAGCTAACAGTAACATCCTATGAATTCTTACGTTATGGTATACAGTATGAGGTTGAGAGGAAGACAACTGGAGGCTGTTTCTGAAGCTCCTGGAGGAAGTCTCAGGAGTGACCAAGGAGCGCCTGGAATCTAGGAAAATGGGATCAATGGCGATGAACTGTCGTGAACCGTAGGACGAGGCCCGCTCGATATTTTGACCTTCCTGCCAAATCCAAAGTATGTTTGCAATATCTCTCAGCAATGACAGTTCTCCACCAAATCGCACGCCACGTTGGTCGCGATGACACCTTTTCCATTTCCATTTCTCTTGCATACTCTGAGGTCGCACGTGCATCCGCGAGGAATTGCTATCCTGACACGTGTCAAACAATTTGGCATTTCCTGTGCATTGGAAGCCAACATGTGTCATATCACATATAGTCCATCAATCTAGCAGCTAGAGCAGATCCTGGAAGTATCTATACCTGGCGGCCGGTATGCCGTGTGGTATACATCACTTACGTCCACCTGACATAGGGACACACTCCGGGGGCGCCGGGCTCAGATACACAGAAATAGACTCACCTCCTTAAAGTGATTGGTATAATCATCAATAGACACAGGCGACGCCATAGAAACGCACCTTGTCGTCCTCAGAGGTTTCGAGAATGATTCTGTCCATCGACAACTCGGAGATGACTGCCACAACTTCGACGATGATATGATGGAGGGTGAGAGGGCCTACGGTGTATTAGGACAGAGATACGCGCTCGGACAAATGTAGGTGTGTGAAGTGATTCATGCTGATAAGAAGGCAGTATATATCAGACTACAACAATCCACAGCAAGCAGATGCCTGCATCCCTATTTCCAACAGACTAATACCTGGCTGGGCATGTCCTCGAACAAAAATCAGCGACCAGAGAATGGTGAGTGGCCCAGGTTGGGGAGACATCTGGAGTGTGAATGTATGTGACACTGACGTAGATGGAAGAGTCTAGTGAAAACAGTGCACCCTCCAGCACCACCCACGAAAAGGAAGCAAAACCCATCGAAATAGACATCGGCGGTACCCTATTTTCAGCTGCCTTCCTCGTTGATAGGAAACATATCGTGGGCGGTGGTGATGAACGAAAGCTTCGATGTTGGCGAGTGGAAGATGGCACGGAGGTGGGGACACCGATGGACGTAGGTGGCACTGTCACCAGCATCGCAGTGACACTGGATGGCAAGTGGATCGTGAATGGGACAAACGCTGGCGAAATAGTCGTGTGGAATGTGGAGAACCACGCAAAGGCGGCCTCATTCAAGGGACACAGTAGTTTTGTGCGTGCAGTGGACGCATCTCCGGATGGGACGAGAATCGCAACAGGGTCAGAAGACAAGACTGTCTGCGTCTGGTCGCTGTCGCCGTCGACTGGCCAGCGACTACTTGGCCCATGGAACCACGACCTAGAGGTGTCCGGGGTCAAATACTCACGCGACGGAAGCCTCATCGCCACCGTCACTCATGACCGTGGCAGTGTTCGGATCTACAACAGTCAGAATGGCTACCTCCTGGTCAACGTCTCGATCAGTCTCACCTCGGCGTGGAACAACCAGTCCCTCACTTGGGGTAGCGATGGAAAGCAATTGTTTGTCTTGAATTCCGACAGCAACATCTGCTGTCTCGACGTATCTACCGGGACAATTCGCACTCGATGGCTTATCCACGACAAAAACCAACCATGGGGCATCACTCTAGCAAGTGACGGCACATATCTCGCAGCTTCTGCAAACGCATCCATCTCATTTTGGGACACGACGACGTACAAACAATTCGGGCCTGTCGTGCCTGCGGCTACCATTAATGCCGCAATAGCCGTATCAGCGAACAACGACGTGGCGATATGTGGAGGCAAGAAGATTACACTTCTCAATCTCCGTGGCGTCCTTAGTTCATCCTACTTTGACGCTGTAAGTGTATCCTTATCACAGTCCCAATGCGTGAGATGGTTTCTTAATCGCAAACCACTTCTTGAACTGCTACAGATTTTACCTGAGCGTGCCGTAAAGCGCTTCAAGGGCCTTGAGAGTACCATGGTCTCTCTTCGTGCACAAGAAGAGAGTTCGAGTATGTTTATTCCCACTTCAACGTACACTGCATTGAATTTCATGTTCGTTAGACCATACAATTGCCGATCTCAAGAGTACCATTGTCTCTCTTCGTGCACAAGAAGAGAGTTCGAGTATGTTTATTCCCACTTCAATGTACACTGCATTGAATTTCATGTTCGTTAGACCATACAATTGCCGATCTCAAGAGTACCATTGTCTCACTTCGTGCACAAGAAGAGAGTTTGAGTGTGTTTATTCCCACGTCAACGTACACTGTATTGAATTTCATGTTTGTTAGACCACACAATCACCGATCTCAAACAGCGACTTCTTATACACGAGCAGAAAGATAAATGTGAATCTTTGTTTGGCGAGGGACGCATCATTGACGCCGCACTCTCTCTTCTCGAGTTCACCAACACCACCACTGAAAATGTAAACGCCAACGGCCTAATGGTGAACTGGCTTGCTAGTAAGTTCTACCTTGGTCAGATCCAAAAATAGTGTTCACTTATTATCATCAGAGTTCAAGCCCCAGTGCATTTCGAAGCTGGAAACATTTGGAGACGAAGCAGAGAACGACGATGATGCAATTACAGCTTACTCTACCGCTTTGTTGCTCACTCCCCCAACCCCTGACGCCTTACTCACCAAGTGGGCCAACGTGGTCTTGAATCTTGGTTCGCCGAACGAAGCCATGGATACTGCCGCAAAGGTAGGCTTCTATATTACTGCCTCGGTGACGTTGATGTAACGTTCCGGATCAGTTCAAGCTGCCAAGCTTTGTGATCTACCGGGCAATCTGCGATGGTCTTGAGGTGAACGGTCGCACATCAGAGGCAGTTCGGTATTTCCAGCAGAAGGCCCCTGTGATAAGGGAGGTGTCTATGGATGAAAGCAAGTGGGTTACTGGTGAGAGGACTCTCTACTCGGTTCATAATTCTCAGTAGTCTTTGACGTTTGGACATTAGACTTTAAAAAACATTGTATGAAGAAATTAGAAAAACGGGGAGACTATGCTATGGAGACTGGCTCATACAGGGAAGCGTTGGGTCATTACAGGACGGCACTATCCCTGGACCCTTCATCGGAAGACCTTTTGGCGAAGGAAACCAATGCACGAACTAAGATTGGACCACGACGACCTCGCGCTTGAGTTTTCTTCCAAGTTAGTGTCCAAGATGCTACGTTTGTCTGCACCTTTCCCTTGGTTAGTTCTCGCAGTCTCGAATGTAGTACTATGTGTTCTTGGCAGTCCGGAGTCAATTTTGTGACGAGATTGACGGGTTATGACAATGTTTTCCGACCATGACTCATGCCTGTTGCATACCGTGATGGCCGTACTGTGAAGATACAGTCCGTACCACCGTCACCTTTGTGTGGACAGCGTTTTTATATGTTTTCTGCAATAGAGTCTACGATTCGCGACATTGTCTACGCAAAAGGGGTACAGGATGAGGATATCAGGGAATTACTCTAGTTGCTGCTCGTCTCTAAAAGCCCAACCACTGCAAAAGAGGAATGACGACGACACACGACGGACATCAGCACAACATCATGGTGCCGCAATAGTCGCCGTGACGGCCTCCCCAAACCCATCTTTTAAAACCTCCCGGAAACTGACTTTCAAAACGGCCACGTCAGACACGATCGCCTCCACCTCCACAGTCGTTTTGCCCTTGACGACATTCCGAGGTGACAACGACAATGGAGCCAAGTATGCTTCCTTGGTCAGCGTCTTTTCTTTCACTTCTTCCAGTTCCTCCTCCTCTTCTTCTTGTGCTTCCTCGTCGTCCTCGAACTTGGGCAA
>JBBPKD010001044.1:0-12226 GCA_038089075.1 Singerocomus inundabilis
AGATGGCGAGTACGTTCAGATGCACGAAACCGATGGTAACGGAATCGGAAAGGCCAGGGGACGACAGCAGATGAGTGGCGCAATGAGCAATGCGCACATGGACTCAAGACAAGTCAACCTGAGGGAGCCTGCTGATGAGCAGACAAGTCAGCATGAACGGCACAAGCGCACAACGAAGTACGCACCTGGACCATCCAAGTCACCCTCACATCATTCCAGACGACTTACTGATGACGTCAATCCACCGTATCAACGAGGACGACTCAAGACCCAACCTAAAAGGGTTATTAATACCACATTACATCCATTTCTTTTGTTCGCTGAGCTACTAAATGATGACACCACCCCCACCGAAGGTCAGAACTCCTCGCCGCTTATCTCGGACTGCGTGCGGCTTGAGGGGGAGTGTTGGAATAGCAAGCGCGCGCACAGTCCGAACCGTGACTGGATTAACTGATTACCATCACCCCTGACGCGCCACCATTGCTCGTACGTGTCTAAACTATATGGACCCTTCATTCCAGCAACACAGGGTAACTACATTCTTCCCCTGTTCCCCTTTTACGATACAAACACGTAGTATATAGACCATACCTTTCGCACTCGAGCACCTCAGTCCGTTGCACCGCGCACGACTGAGGTGAGATACTTTTACTGTACTCGTACCTACTCGTACTGACTCATACCTAGTGAGATCTATGATAGGTGAATATACTTTAGTCCGTCGCACCGCGCACGACTGAGTGAGATCTACGATAGCATTTTGACATAGCGTTACTTTTTCACCCACCTTCCCGTGTTTACCAAGCAATCACTCGCCAGACTCGAGATCCGTCTTTGTGGTTCAATTTATGGAAGGTCCTCAATCCCGAACAACATTCGTTTGCATTACGGACAAAGCCAGTATCAGGCTGTAGTCTGCCATGGGTATGATTTCTGCGCTTGTGCTAGATGACAGTGGTGATTTCCTCACATTCAGGACTTCCTCTGGAATTGTTAATGTTTGCACTGTTTCTAGGAAGGATGTCGTGCCCTGCAAGCCCTCCATGCTCTTGAGCATCACTTCGGGAGTGACAGAGATGCACTCTTTTCGTCCGTCTTCGATCGCTTCAAAACAAAAAAACTGAATACTCAACCACGTGAGCCCCCCGCCATTCTAGTCTGCTACGGAAACGGGACCGTCATACAATAGAAATTAGCTCCCTATCCTACCCTACATTCTACCAAATCGGTTTCATCTTCAGTTGTGGTTCGAACCGATATTCTATCAGTGCCACCCATTGGTAGCCTACTTGTGGTGCCCTTTCCGTTGGCTATGCTGTCACCTTTTATTAGGCCTGCTTCCCCTCCCTGTCGAGACATTATTATTGTCTGGGAAGATTTCCTCGAATAAGTGCCATTCTCGGTTCAGGAAATGCTCACGAAGCAGTACTAGTGCGACTTCCTCATACCCATTTCCCAGAAGACTCTCATGTGCGAGCGCTTCATCCGAGTTGGATACCTTATCATTTCCTGTTTCTAGACACAGAATACACCCTCGGAGATCATCTGAGAAGGAGCTATTGCGCCGCTCATCTGAAACACTTTCTCCAGTAGATAAGTGTGAAGTGTGCTATGTGCTATGCACTTGGTCCACTTGACCGCTCATCAACTCGGATAAATGTCACGGTTGTCAACGCTGGTGAAGCGATCTGCGAGCGAGGTGAATGGGAATGTAGGCATGCGGCTGATATCCCGCTCACAAGGCAGGGGCAGACCTACTAATTCTCACCCGACCTCGACATTGCGTTGCACAGGATTGACAACTGCAGCACTGGACCGATGGGAGTGTTGGTCTTACGAACTCGCTACATCTGTCCTGCAAGGTTCTGCAATGACCTATCTATCCAACTACCATCGTTTCTCATCCTCAAACCCTTCATTGGAAACAATCCAACCAGCCAATATAGACCATCCCTGTCTACCATTCATGTGTGTTGTCACATTCCAGATGTCTTGTTCGTTGGGTGTGACCGGTTTCGGTAACACGACTGAACTTTTTATGACGTTGCATATGTCCGAGGTGTGATTGCACATTTCAGGCTTTTCTGACTGTAGGATATGCAATGAGCCATCTTGAAGAATATTTAAAGCCTTTTGAACGCGCTCGTCACGACTCGTGCGCATACTATATGGGATTTCGTCGTAGTCTATGGTTTTAAAGGAAAGGGCAACCGTTAGTAATGGGAGCATAGTACGTCGAGCTGGTAGTGGAACTTATCAAACGGGATAAGATGTTATCCCGCAGACTCGGGTAGTTACGGGCCGGGTCATCTAACTCATCAGAAAGGTCCAAGAATGGACATAGCAGTCACGTGTTCGTGTGAACCCGAATCCTCTGCGCCCAACCAGTCCGGCTTGCCACGGGCTTGCCTCTTTTAGACAGCTGGTTATCGACGGCTTGTCACGGGCTTACCTCTTTTAGACGACTGGTTATCGACGCCGGCTTGCCACGGGCTTGCCTCTTTTAGACGGCTGGTCACGAGTCTAGCATGTTCGTCGACGGAGATATGACGTTGATGACTCCATGACTTGCTTACTTCATATAGCCCTGTAGACACTCGCTGGTACCCAGAGCCATTCCCGAGTACTTGGCTTGGACACGTTGCAATGCGTTGGGAATCATTCTTTTCGATATTCTGTGAGATGCCCAGGTACAACAGGTTCTGCTGTAGTGAATCGAGGGACACGAAGATGGTTGCACACATAGAATATAACATGCAACGTCATCCCTACAAGGCTAAATACCTTGTTTTTTTATACTCACCCATTCTCAAGAACCAGTGTCTTTGGTTGGGGCAGATTGATATCTCCAAGAGTTGTACAGAGGTGCAATGAAGATGAGCGACATGGTAACAGTACGAGTGTACCTTAAATTAGAACAAAGTAGCAATTACGTCTGTTATTGATTTTCCTTTTCAGTACCGTTGATTCAGTCACTGGTTAACACAGCACTTCCTATGTACTTTGCCCATTACAACGTTTCTGATCCCGTGTATTTACAGTGCCTTGGATCTATGTTTTCATCATCCCGCATTTCGTGCCCTAAATTACTTATAGTTTGACGTTTTCGTGACGCATTCGTGTCAGTGAACGGCCGTAGTAGGTTAAGCTACATGAGTAGCCTGATCGGGATCCGGTGCTTAAGCTGGAGTGTTTGGAGAACGGAGTGATCTCCATCCGTTTCAGCGCGACGAATCTTCCTTGCGGGATATAGCAGGTACAAACAGGGTACTCACACGGTCACAGTATTTGGTCAGGCAACAACAAGAATGAGCGAGATAGTAAAATGCTGTATTTTTGAGATGTGCATGCATCATACCATACTGTCAAAAAAACCAACAATTATGGGCGGCCATGGCGAGGGCATGTAAAGAACCGGGTTGTGCAGGGGCATGTTCACGGACGATATATTTATTCGTCGTCTTCCTCCTCACCCTCTTCTTCTTCTTCGTCATCGTCTTCCTCCTTTGTAGCCTCAACAACAGCAGTTGCGATTCGGTCCAAATCGCGTTGACCATCCTGGCTGATTCTCCGACCACCGTTATCAGTCTGCTCGAGGACACCAATCTTCTCCAGGGATTGGCAGATCTTGCGTTGAACGGAAGCGGAAGCATGGGCATGATGTGATGGACGGTTACCACGTCTGTTGCGGCCACCGTGGAGCTTCGCAAGTTTTCCGATTCCAACGTCCTTGCGAAGGTAAATGTGTCGTGCGACGGCAGCTACAATTCCAGTACGGAGAAATTGAGCGGGGCGCATTTCGACGTGCCTAGTTTAATCACCTGCGCGAACATAGTACCAATCAGGGTCATAAGGTGCAAGCTCCTTGAAGGCGCCGGTTTTAACGAGGTCAACCCACGTTGGCACCTCGAGCTTGCCGGAGCGCTTGAGATGAGATGCATAGGCTGTGATGAAGGCTTCTGCGCTGACCAAAGCAAGCGTATGTATTAGCGGCGGACATGAGTGAGGATTTTTGAAACACACCTGATGTCTCTGACGCCTGGCATGATGAGAGACGACCGGGATGAAGTTGATACGCGGACGTGGAGGGGGGTAGTGGCGTGTGTGTACAAGGAAATTAGAGTTTAAACTCAGACGATGTCTGTGCAGTTTTACGCTTAGTCAGCGATATATATATGCAGCTCTGAGCGGAGATGGAATCGTTGACTGAGTTTGAAATATACTGCTGATGACTAATAATGCGTAATAAGCTTGTCCTCGGCCGAGGTGTGATTAGTTGCTGTTCGTATAATATAATTACTCGCCCGGACTGGTTTGAACCACCATCATTGTCTGCCATGAACGACTTCTTGTCATGTCCAGCAGCTGTTTACTCGTCCGCGTCGATACGTTCTCTTCCTCCAGAATTGCTCATCCAGATATTCGTGTCTGCATCTCAGTCTAGCGATCCGTTCGCACCTCTTGTCATCTGTGGTGTTTGTAAGCTTTGGAGGGACATCTGTATTGCATCTCCCAGAGCATGGCAGCTCATCGTCGTCAGCGAATCCTGGCGCACCATCCCCTCCATCAAGGCTCAAGCCGAGATGTGGATCGCTCGCTCAGATCCCCTCCTCTTCACCGTCGATGTCGAACTCACCGACTTTGAGCGTCTCCTTCCAATCATGTCTTGTTTTCTGCCACACTTATCTCGCTGGATGGATTGCAGAATATCTTTTCAAGGCCGTACAACCCACACCAGACTGTCCGACCTGACCTTGTCTACCCCTCGTCGCGTCCTTCACCATCTCGATGTCCGTCTGAAGACTCCATTCAACGCTGACGGAGACGACGATGACAACATCTTCTTCTCTTGCGGAACAAGCACAAGCACGTTCCGACACATCTCCATGAAGATCACAGCATCTAACCTCCCATCCTCAGACTTTATTGACCCACTCTACTTCACCTCTCTCGACATCACAGAGTCCTCCCCCACTCACACAGTTCGTTCTCCAGAGCTCCTCAGCTTCCTTGCACGCTGCCCTAATCTCGAACACTTTTATTTGCACGGTGTTTCCTGTGAGGAAGACATTCTAAGTGCCCCCCCCGTTGTCGTCACCCTTCCACGATTGCACACCCTCTTACTGGACCTCATCTGCATCCAGCGCAGCGTCCTCTCGCATTTACACCTTCCTGCCCTCCGAGAGCTTCATCTTCGTCACTTGAATATGGACGTGTCTCTGGATGGCTACCACACTGAAGAATATGGTGACAGCGATGACGAAGCCCACGACTTCTCTCAGTCTCCCTCAAGTGACCACCACACTGGCATGGGTCTTCGGCGACTCATCTCACGTTCTTATCCACCTCTTGAGGTTCTGGACATGGATCTTTCAGACATGCGCACAAAGGACTTCAGATGGATTTTCGATAGACTATCGTGTTTGAAGCGGTTCTCCATAGTTGGATCGGACATGTCCAACAAGGTCGTACAACTCTTTAAACCCGAGCCCATGGAGACGGTCCCCGGCGATGATCGTTGCCGGGTCCGTCTTCCTCAATTGACGACGCTCAAGCTTTTTGGGTGCCAGCAGTTTTCAGGGGAGGCCTTGGTCGAGGCACTCAGCGCTCGGGTCGCTTACACGGACGTGGTCACACCCAATGAGACACTGTCGAACGTTGTCGTGTCTGGATGCCACAACTTTACGACCAATCATGGAATCCAGCTTTCGTGGTACCTGCACGAACGTCTGCACTTCTCATAGGACAGACTTTCCCATTCAAACATCACCTGTCATTACCTGTATTTCCCATCGTTCGTCGTCCGTAATGTATTGTTTACATGAATGTAACGGACCTTAGCTTGCTTTCCAGCTTCGCCCCATATCATCTTCCAGATTCGTGTCCATTACCACGATGTCAACTACTTTTGTGCATGACAATCCGAGCACTGAGAGCCATCATCGAAAAAGGACTACAAGATCAGTACACGTCAATAAGGTGCCCTCACTTGTTCTCTGTGTTCATGGGAAACGCGTCGTTCAGGTGTTATTGGTTTACTGGTTCTCGCCGAGGATGTCGCAGTCCTGCAACGTGACGATGATTGGCCCACTAAATTCCGTTCTCACCGCATTCACTCCGGCGGAAATTTACCCCGCTATGGTATTCCACACTCAATTGTCGACCGGAGGACAAGAAGGGGGAGGCAGAGAAGCGAAGAGAAGCAGATTATGTATATAGTCCACAATTAGGATCAATTCCCAGGGGGAGGGACTGATGAGACGGACTCCGCCATCCCTAGAAAACAAGCCCCGAGGAACAATGCCGATACGCCTTGGGACGTCGGCCCGAAGTGTATTGCGCCACCGATAAGCCTCGTCTTTTCGTTGTCGTCGAGTCCAGCAAGGGGAGCACACATGTCCTCGGAAACCTTGTGAAATACACGCATGCCCACGGACACGCCCACACGAGGGTCGCTAATAGGAGAACACCCTGGGCGATGCCCATGGGGGAATATTCGGTGAGATTTGACCCCACCTAAAATCGGAGAGCCTGGTATGCGATGTCTTGACATCTGTTTTAACTTGGCACTAGTCAGGACTCCATGTTTCTGTGGGACCAACAGACATAACGGGTGATTTCATCACAGGAGGGCATGTCGGCTGATGTCCAGCAGCGACTCTGTGAGGTCACCGAGGGTGGGATATTAAAACAAGCATCGACTAAATTGCACGAGTCGGCGAACGGTTGAGGAGTGTATTAAAAAGCACACTATCATAATAGCTGCCGCAAAGCTGTGTAGAGCATGTGTGTTGAGCCATGTTGGCCTGTTATGAACGTAGAATCCCGCACAGATAAGAGTGGGCTTCTACCCACTCAAATGTCCTGCTTAAAACAAAGACGATGGGCGGAACGCAGTGCAAACAAGTATGATTGGTGATGGAGCTAAAGTCGATAACTTCGTCCGAATGCGGCAGTCAGGACCACTTGGTAGACTGATGTAGATAACACTTTCGTGTGGAAATCAAGTCCGCGGACTTGTGTGGATTCTGGGAGGTCTTCAGTGAAACGACCTGAACGCCTACTCAGTCGTGATGGTTGGTTACTGCGCTGAAGGACGACGCGAACCGGGTGATCCCGTGAACAATGCCACGGTGCTGAGTGTTGGTCCGGAATTCTAGGACATGATACAATGACGCATCCCTAGTGCCACCATTAAAGGTATTATTGGAGCTGTCGAACACTAGTGCGCATGTGGTCCACATATCGTCCAATTAAAGTACTTCGGACCGAGAGACTTGCTGAAACAAGATATGATACTGTTCATTTGTGTCTTTCTTGAAAAGAATGCGATCACGACTACCAAGGAATGCAGATTGAATACGGGGGTTTGACGAGATTTCAAGTATCAACGGTAGTTAGAATGACCGATGCCAAGCGGGTAAGAACGTTCTGGCTAACTGCACTGCGTTCTGAGTGGTATGGAATCGTTGTACTGTAGCACTGATGGATGTGCAACCACTTGTGCCACATGACTACGATGGCATTCACTGTATCAACTCAAGGTGATACCTGTAATGGGGTTGCATAACAATTACGATATGCACGTGAGATCGATGCGATGAAACGATTGTGTTAAGGAATGTAGACCGAAGCACGAATATCACTCTGTTGGTGAGATGAACGGTCGACGAGTGGTCAAGACCACGATCCTAGTGACTCATGCTATTAAATATCCCACGAATGACAGTGAACTACGGACCAGATCATGAAAGAAATTCCGTGCTGCACTGCGGAGAGCAACCACGACCAAGAGATTACAAGGTGGGAACACTCCCGACCGGTCGGCCTTTCAGATTTCAAGATTGGCTGACCCTGATAATGAAGAACCTTTACGGGTAAACCGTTATCAAGATGTTGGAATTCTAACCGACCACCGTTTTAGTCGTGGCATGAGCTTGGAAGACAATCACATACAGGCAAGGAGAGGGGAAAACACCCCAGGAAATAATTCACAAAACAAGAAGGGTGTCCAGAACCATTCCGAGGAAAGCGAGGGGCGAAATACTAGACAGGGACAGCGGCAAGCTCGAGTCCTGAGGCCCGAGGTCCTGTGGGAACGTCCTAGAAAATGCATCCGTGCAGACATTTGAACCCCAGACAAGAGCGACGACAGGATATTAGGTCACACACTTCGAGGGGCTGAACGGCTATATCTGGTCGAAGATATAGCTCTCGGCAATCAGGACCATGCCCGACGATGGGAAATCCTTGTTTGTGCCCGTGGAGGGACTCTGTTGCATATTGAGAGACAGTGTGACTCAGATGGCCACAGGTCGCGGCGATGGCGACAGTTGGTAAGGAACTCACGCCTAGAGTTGCTGGCAAACAGATGCAGGAGTCTACATCCATTATCAGCGCCGCCCTTGACCGCTGAGCCATGACCAAGACTGATGTAGCGTCCCAAGCACTATTGTCTAACATGAAGTCTGCAAGAAATCAGCTATTTAACACAGCCGCACAGCAGTATATGTACATACAGTGCATTGAATGACGTCAATTCTATATGTGTTACATAGATTTCTAGCCTTTCTCGAGTACACTAGTTAGTGAGTGCCATTCACCCCGTTAATGTCGTTGACTCCATTAGCGAGTTTGGTGCCATTGACGCTATGAATGCCGTTCAACTTGCTTTCCTTGACACCGTTTGTTGTGTGTCCTCTCGCCCTCTGCGCAACAAGTTCTCTGCGGGCTCGCACTCCTTGCCGCAAGCGGTCAAGAACAGGAACAGTCATCTCCCAGGACAAGCACGCATCAGTGACAGACTGTCCGTATTTCAATCCAGCTGGTCCATTCGAAGGAATGTCTTGCCGTCCTTCAACAAGGTTGGATTCTAGCATGACGCCCATGATGGATGTGGACGTCTCCCCAGAAGACAATTGTTGCACCTCCGGGAGCACGGAGAGTAAGTCGCAAGAAACAAAAAAGGGAGAAGACAACTGCTCACGATGTCCTCGACAACTTCCACTTGTTTTCGGTGCTGTTTCTGACTGTTTCCATGGCTACAGTCAATCTGAGAGTGAAACCAGTAATGCAACAAGCTCGCGGGAGGACGCAAAGGGGTCCTTACCATGATCTTGCAAGGTAGTCCGGCCTTACTGAGCTTTTCCTGGCAGTCTCGCACGTATTCTGCAGAGTAATTGGGCCCCTTTGATCCCCCTCGAAGAATAATGTGGACATCGGGATTTCCCTACTCGATTTAAGCACGACTGCGGGACCAAAGGGGGGTGACTCACCTCGGTTTCTATGATGCTGCTCAAGCCCTCCTTCCCGACACTGAGGAACACGTGTCCACTTCGAGCGGCCCTACAGGCATCAATCGCGATCCCTACCGAGCCATCGGTGGAGTTTTTGAAACCAGTTGGCATAGAGAGCGCCGAGGTCAGCTCTCGATGAACTTGTGATTCGGTCGTTCGGGCACCGATTGCTCCCCAGGAGACCAGATCTGCAGTATACTGAGGTGAAATGGTGTCTAAAAATTCGCAACCAGCTGGCAATCCCAGCTTGGCAATGTCGAGGAGTAATTTACGGGCCATGCGTAATCCTTTGTTGATTTGGAAGCTCGAGTTCATGTCTCTGTCGGAGTATAAGACTAAGGGAAAGAACGTTGTGTGGACGGATAGCGCACGGGTCATTTATGAGACCTTTCCAGCCCAGAGTCGTCCTTGGTTTTTCAAAGTAAACACGCATGACAATGTGGAGATCGTCCCTGGCACTATCCGCATACTGCTTGAGTAGTTGTGCATACTCGATCGCAGCGTCAACATTATGAACAGAGCACGGGCTACAGGTATCGCATAAGCGACGTGCACCAACTTGGCTGCGTGAAAGGTGACCTACCCGACTACCACCATCAAACGGTCGTCGTCCCCACGGAGTATGTTTTCGGTTGTGCGACGTCCATCGAGGATAGTGTTTGCGGAGAGGAAAGTCCTGAATCGCCATGATGTATGAGCGGGTAAAGGAGGGTGAGGAGAATATCACCACTGACAGTGGCAGATCCTCCTGCAGAATTTGAGGAGGGATCAGGGGTCGTGTTGCCTTGACACGACGGTTTTCGAGTCGTTGAAGAGCATCTTTGTAAGGGAGTGCCATGGTGAGGTCCACTGCACGCAATAGTGATGAGTCGGTCTATTGAAGACGAAACAATTGATCGGGGTACATACTCGTTCTGTTTGCAGGAGACTATATAGGCTTTTTCACGAGGTGGCGACGGAGCCAATACCAAATACCGGGATTGCCACGACAAGGGTGGAGAAAACACTGAGAAAAAACAAGATAGTTGACGAGGAGTCATCTCCGCCACACTTGTCTCGATCATGACACCAAAATTGATTATTTAGTTATTTACTGTAATTCCGTAAATTCGTGAGAAATATACACCTTCCAAGGCAAGTCCAAAATCTGTCTTCGACGCCTCAGAGTTTGACGAGTTGACAAGCTTTTTCATCCTTGTCCTTTACCTTTTTTCCGTTCGCCCTACTTCGGCATGGATCTCTCACAGCTCAACCCCGCGGAACAGGCTCACATGACAAAGGTCATTGAAAAGAAACAGGTATGAAATGATTCTCTTCTCGAGACCCCCTTCATTGGCGCGTTTAGATGCAAGACTTCCTGCGCCTCTACTCCGGTCTGGTAGAGAGGTGCTTCAATTCGTGTTGCAACGATTTCACCAGCAAGGCGCTCTCTTCCAAAGAGGTTCCGCCTTCGCTTCCTGGTCCCGTCGTTCAAACTAACACCATTTATAGGAGCAGTGTGTCCTCAACTGCGCAGACAAGTTTTTGAAGCACTCGGAACGTGTCGGTCAACGCTTTGCGGAGTTGAATGCTGGTGCGCTTTCTCATGAACATTTTGTCCGCATGGTCATAATATTCTCTCAGAGGCAATGTCCCCACCAAAACCCTAGAAATATTCCATCAGTTTCCGCACAGCATTTCCAGAGCACGAGAACCCAGATACAACGGTAGCTGAGCTGGCCCTGTAGTGTGGTAAGACCCTCATGAACCATGCGCTCATGTGAGAATGTGTACAGATGTTAGAATACTCTCGCGCTTCTTGCTGGCCCTAATACCATATCATTCATATTTTACTCACGAAAAGGCTGCAAGTTTGTCGACAAATAATGGGATATCGTCTATCATGCAATACCAGGTCCTCGGGGAAACCGGTATATAGGTCAGGGCACTCAGTGCGTGCGAGTTCCTAAACACGTTTGCTGGTGCCTTTGATAACCTAAGTCCAGGGCGGTGGTGATATTGCCTAAATTCAATACTACCGACTGCTTGGTGCCATTTCTCTATCAGGCTACCAAGGATGAAGTAGCTCCACTGAATAGATCAGAGTATTCACTTGGTCACATTCACGAGTTCGCTTGTGTGTGCGCACACGGTTTTCTTGGGACTGTACGTCCTCTTGCGAAGTCGCTTGGGTGGGAACGAGCAAGACCTTATTCTAGGCCTCGTCTCCACTTGGAGGGCTGTGACCTGGGTTATGGATGAAGATAGTCACCGACTTCGAGTTGAGAAGTGCGATCGAGGCATGACCATTTTCTCATGCTTCTCCCTCCCATGGTATTTTTTTCATCACAATTTATCTTGTTTTGTATTGAACTGGCTCGATCTTTAGTACAGTTAACGCTCTTAACCCATACCCCCTCATACACATTCCATTTCTGGTTCCTCAACTTCCATGTCATTTGCACTCAGTCTCTCCCATAATGCATACCCCCTCATAACGCATACCTTTGGCTCTATCCCGAGGGGGTATGTGTTATAAGAGTGTTGATTGTAATGCTTTTTGACTTTCCGAGTCGCGACTCGCCAATGGTGACAATACTGACAAAGCACAAAAAGGGCAAGACAAGCCCACTAACTTCATCTTATTTGATCCTTTCTCGTTTTATTTCATACTTTTATAATACTTTATACTTTATACATCATGTATCACTGGTAGTTATTACACAACATAATAAAATTTAGCCATCACGGGCCGTGCTGTTATCATCATCGCTGTCGTGACCGTCCCGCCAGGGGCTAGCACCCCCATGTTCATGCCAGAGGGCTGGCCACCCCCGTGTTATCGTGGTCGCGGTCGGGTCATCGAACGAGGGACCGGCCACCCCTGCGCCATCACCGTCGCCGTCCTCGTCGCACTGTGGCAATTGCGATGGGCGTGTTGTCGCTGT
>JBBPKD010001045.1:0-12202 GCA_038089075.1 Singerocomus inundabilis
CAACTTACTTCCTGTGAGGACACAAGGAATGAAATAGCAGTGAGCATGGATGAAGGGACACCATCATCAGAGACACAGCAACTTACAAACTGTGAGGACACAAGGAATGAAATAGCAGTGAGCATGAATAAAGGGACACCATTATCAGAGACACAGCAACTTACTAACTGTAAGGACACAAGAAATGAAATAGCAGTGAGCATGAATGAAGGGACACCATCATCAGAGACACAGCAATTTACTCTCTGTGAGGACACAAGGAATGAAATAGCAGTGAGCATGAATGAAGGGACACCATCATCAGAGACATAGCAACTTACAAACTGTGAGGACACAAGGAATAAAATAGCAGTGAGCATGAATGAAGGGACACCATCATTAGAGACATAGCAACTTACAATCTGTGAGGACACAAGGAATGATATAGCAGTGAGCATGAATGAAGGGACACCATCATCAGAGACACAGCAACTTACTTCCTGTGAGGACACAAGGAATGAAATAGCAGTGAGCATGGACGAAGGGATACCATTATTAGAGACACAGCAACTTACTAACTGTGAGGACACAAGTAATGAAATAGCAGTGAGCATGGATGAGGGGACACCATCATCAGAGACACAGCAACTTACTTCCTGTGAGGATACAAGGAATGAAATAGCAATGAGCATGAATGTAAAAGAAATTAATCACACACATGACAACCTACCCACTGTTAATTCAAACGTAGTAAAATAACTGTTATCTGTCATTTTTATTGTCTCACTCACCTACAAAAAATTTTATAAATACTTCTCAACCCTCTAAAAACTCATCAAAACTCACTGAGATGTGTGGAAACCATAATGCCAGTGCTACCTGCATCTCCCAACCATTGTATCTGGCTAGTACTTCTTGTAAATTTGAGCTCCTCAAATACCTCTGCAAGGTCCTGTACTATAATTTGTATCAGCTCATATTAATTCTAGTCATTTGACACTTTCCTTTTTATTGCAAACTTCACACAAATCTCTAGATTCACTTGTTGAGCTGACACCAACAATGATTCTAAGATCCCATCATCTAGTGCTTCTGCAGTGCAGCTAATCAGTCTGCTACAATCTCCTTCTTCTTCATGCATGCCTTATACACTATTCAGTCATATATATATATTAACAAAAAATAGATACTTACTCTCCATGCAAACAATATCCTTTGGGGGAAACTTCAATGTCCACAACATCCCACAATAGTCATTCTTCTTGAATATCTCTTCTGCATGCTGGTGACAAGCAGCTAGCGCTTCTTCGAATCCCATTCCTTGTTCCGTGAGCTCACCAAATGCCGTTACATATAATGCATCAAATTTCGTGAAGACTGCAATTACAGGCACTAACTTATAATTCAATACATAGCCTAAATCATATTATCCTTCTTACCGTTTCCAGTTCCGCATTCGGAGAAGAACGTCTCCTCTGCCACTGTAATTGGCCGGCAGTATTCATTCATTGGGATGCAATACCTGTTGTCAATAATTTCAAAGTGACCATCAAATCACAGTATCATGTGGGATCGAACCATATCACATGCAGGCGATCACCCAGCCTCTTTTCCTTTCCACGTTCTTCGATGAATGACTGAACCTTCTTGAGTTCATCTTCACTACCAGCCTCGAAACCGCGCGAATCATGGAAGACAAAGCGGACATTGCTTTTGAATGAAATTTCGTGCTCAATATCATGCTCGCCACGCTATAATTTGTTAGGACTATAGTACAGTGGAGACGGCATGGGAATGCCCACTCCCAAAGTTCCCTTCACATCGGTGTCGATCTGAGCGAATCCTTTAGCATCTAACAGTCAATTCATAAGTAATCTCCCATTCACCTCATTCCCAGATCTATCGCGGACGATCGGGGATTCTGTCGTCTTGCAAACTCTTTGGAGTAGCGTGGTTTTGCCGGCATTGGCCCGTCCAATAACGAGGATTCGGAATTGTGGGAACCTCTTCCGGAGGGCAGCAGAGCGTTCCTGCGTGTTCTTGCGGTTAAACATGATTTCTGTAGGCTGAACAGGATAGCAGAGCAAGTGGGACGAGGCAAGAGAGCAAGTTGTGCTGTAGACGCAGTGCACGTGGCAACCCACACCCTGCGGCCTTCCGTCGGGTCGAGCCATTTGAGCGGAACTACCCAAATGGACCTAAGGTGTCCCAGTAGTTCCTATTAGGGCACTTGAGATCCATTCACAAGATCTGTCTCGTTCATTGCAATATTACTTACAATACCTATAGTTCATTCCACCGAGCGACCAATACAAGCACCAGAACCTTCGAACACTATACTTCTCAAGGCTGCCGGCGCGCACGACTCGCGCGCTCGTGTCTTCGAGTCTGGTCAAAGTCCAATTATATCCACAAAGCAGAAGCCGACCAGCCGCCATTTGCCATCAAGAAAAACATCTCTCCCGGTCACCATTCCCATTACTCCGCACGTACGCTAGACTCTCTACAAACGCCCTCAGCTCATACAACCCATCCGTGTCCGCATCACAAAACGATAATGGCTGCACCACATTGTTGACCAGTATCCGCACATATACCCCACCGTCCTCACCGCACCGCAGCCTCTCCGTGATCATGTGCCCCGAAAAGGGGGTCATTCTCGAGGCTCGACATGCTCGCGCTGGATCTGTGCTGTTGGTGCTTGGTGGCTCGTCGGGACAGAAGAGTCAGATCGCAGAGTAGATGGCGACCATCTGATTGTCGTGTGAGAAACTGGCGTAGAAATTACAATCGAAAGGGAAAGTGATGGAGGATTCATCGAGCGTATGGTCCATTTGCGTCTCGTCTCGAACGGGTTTTCTAATCAACCTGTCTAGCAGCTCGTTGACTTATCCAACACTCTGAACAGGACCCAGCAAGTTGCTATGTCTATTTCCACTGTTCAGCAACAATCTCATCCACAAAAGTTATCGACCTACCCAGCCTTGTAATACTTGGAAGAGCGTCTCAAAGGCACACAAAGGCATGAGTTCGACGACGTCGCTCTTGCTAAGCTTCACACCGGGGATAGCCCTATTGATCCTCTTCAAAATCGGAGGTGTGAATATGTCACCCCGAGCCTTTGCTGCTTTCTTCTTGTTTTTCGCGTTCAGGTACATGGAGTCGTCCAACGTGTCGTTCGCCTTGTGATGGTCAGTGAGCACCGATCACCACGTTCATGCAAACGTAAGCACTCATGCCATCTTCTTCCGAAATAACGACTGATACGCTGACCAGGTACACGTATTGACTAGCGGCAGAGAGACCTTGATGTGACCAGTGAGCTCAATGTACATAAAACCAAAGGCGAAGATAGACTTTGTGTCCAGTTTTCGGCCGAATATACCATACGTTTGCTGTCCGATATCCGTATGAATGGTGGTTGGTCGACATTGACCGAATGCTCGTACCACAGATAGTGCTCAGCACTCGAGTCGAATGCTCTGAAAAACATCGATGAGGGAACTAAAATCAAGAAATACACCACACCTTTACAGCAAGAGGAAGTAGGTAGTCTACACCCAAGACCCACTCGAATTCCCTCAGAAACTGTACTTGGTTGCAGAGTAGGATCCCGCCTTCGTAAGCTTCTTGAGGGGCTACTTGATTTCCCTCATTACTTGCAATGGGGAATCTCGATCCATGTCTCTGGAGCTACTACACTGTCACAACAGAATCTTGGCCGCACCGAGAGTTACATACCAAATTGACCTAGATCACCACAGATCTATTGAGATGACTGCAAGAATGCAGCAAAAATGGTAGTACCGTACCTGAACAACCTCCCGGTGCCCGGGTAGCACTATGTACACTGCAGTCGGGCAGTATGGAGAGTGAGCGGCCCAGGCCTGTTGCTGTTTCTTGGGAAGTCCAAGACCTGTCGTCACAGTCTGAGGTGGTGAACGAGAGCACGAGCGCCAGTGCCCATAGTGGAAGTAGGTGGTAGAAAACAACAAAGCGAGCGTGGCAAAGGCCACAACATGCCAAAAGCGCCTATGACGACAGCTGCACGGTAAGGCCTGCTACGGGAAGACACTCAACTTTTCTTCCTGAAGGAAAAGAGGCAGCGTACTATCGTTGCAAGGAAAGAAGGCATCGAGGTGGAGCGAGCAGTGCATGATGGAAGTGTACATTGGCGGAATGTCACGTTTGCTGAGTTAACCCAAGGTGGCTGTCTCAGGAGGGCGTGTTTCGTTCTTGACTCCACTAGTGACCCAGTGGACGGGACCACTCGGGAGATTGCCGCCCCAACCAGATGAACCAGACCGGTGCCTCAAGTTATGTAAGCTTCTGCCAGCACCTCAGCCCCATTCAAGTGCATCTGTCATGCCAACCTCTACACTGATGGGGCCGATATCCACCAACTCTAGTCTTACTTTTCCATGCCCATGGAGAAAAGTGGCTATTGGCTCGACACAGCTGGTCTCGTCGACTTTATAGACTGCCTCGTTTGCAAACGCCGCTGCGAAAACACTATCGATGGCCGGTCAGTAGAAGGCAAACTTGACTCCCTTGCCATCTGGCTGCTTTGGTTCACCACGATAAATGGTGTGTATCTTCCTGTTCCCTTGTAACTCCTGTCTGACGATCCCGGCGTATCTTCTTCTGTGGCGACTCAGAAGAGTCCGAGAGATAAACGAGAAAAATGACATTGATGCGAATGTAGGGCTCCATACACGTCGAATATAAGACATCTTCCAGGGCCACATGTGTTTTTTTCAGTGAAGAATGGTACTGGTCCGGTGGACGACCAGCTGTGCTCGTCGGGTGGTTACTGCATTGAGTCTTACCTAGTCCGATCTAATCTAATTCAAGAGGAGCGAAGCAAGGCCTGGTCCAAGTCCAAGTTTTGTGTCCACAGTGAGAAGGCTTGAGCACACGATCCACACCGAAAATTCGCTCAACACCAATGTCAAATAATATTGCTCAGTACAGTCCCTCAGACATAGTAGAAGTCGACCGAATTCAACAAAGTAAAAAATGACGAGCACGTCCATGAGGATTAACGACTATACGCTCACATTCTCCCACCATGCCAACTGAACAGCCGGACGCTTCATCCGTCCGATTTAATGCAGCACAAAGGAGGGAGTTGATGGCCAGACAATGAAGAGCTACCATCGTCGCGCCTTGCTCCCATGCACTTCCTCGACGGCAGTGCGTGCTGCTTTGACGGCCGCTAGAGCATCTTCCTTCTTGTTCCACTCCGACCCCCAAACATCCTCTGGGCCAGTGTATACATGCGCACCCATGTTTGGCAAGGGCAGCAGCCCACTGATACCATATTGCATATGCTCATTCAGGACCTGGTACCGCGGTCCACGACTGCCCACCCGAGCAATGAGCAGATTACCCCGACTCTCGTTGTCAACCATATCTTGCCCGTGTGTATCCATGTAGGTATACTCTGTCGTATCGTCTCCAGTGGCGCTGTCGTCGTCTTCAGGTGCTAACCGCTTCTGTTCCCTCCAAGCCGCACGAACCCTGTCTTCCACGGTTTATATCCTAGTCATATCGAACGATAGCCAACGATGTAATCAACACCCTCCTTCCACCCACTCCGAATCACACATTGCCAGATGCGCTCTGCATCCGAGCCACGCATCATCGGGACACACCGTTCACAGAACCCACTCTGCTCCAGGTCGGTGACAGATTCCACGCTCCGACGAGCAATTATTTCAGGAATGACGAAAGACCTGATCTGCGTTTAGACACGACGTTCGTCGAAAGAATTAGGTGAGTCGGAATCATTGGGGCGAATGAGGATATGATTTAAAGATGCATCTGATCAAACGAGGCCATATCTCGGAGTGTGTAGTTAAGTTACGTGGAGACGGTATATACTTTGGAGAGATCTAGAGGGGGATGCTCCCCGTTTGAAAGGGGTGTAGATTCATCTGACAATCCAATACATGCTGAGGGGCGAAGCGGCCGTGACGAGACTTGCGCTGGGACGATTGCAGTTTCGTCTTTGGAGTCCTTCTCAACAGCGAGCAAAGGTCTTGAAAACGGCTTCGACACAAATGCATCCGAGTTCCAGAATAGTAACACAAACGCCAAGTCAACTAGATCCGAGTCCTCGATAGACGACGAAATGTCGTACGAGCAGCTCCCCGCAGAGTGGTTAATGCCAAACAGATTCCCATCGTTCTCAGTTCCTTGACTGGCGCTCGCTGCAAACGACGCATGAACACCATACTTGAACACGACATCCTGATCGAGTTCCTCCGCCTTGCCCTCCCTTGCCTTTCCTGAATTGCATAACGAAGATCCCTTGTTCAGCGTGCTGAGCATTCCACCAGCTTTCTGTTCGCTCAGTTGAGCACCACAGAGGAGCCTGACACAGGCCGCGTCATCCACGGTGGCGATGGCTGCAAGTGAAATGGCATCGCTGACCAGGTGACCATTATAGCCAACGCTATCCTTGAAGATGTAACGTAAGATATAAGATTCGACAAGCTCGTCAGCAAGGTTGATGCAAAATTCATCAATCCTATTTCAGCTCATGGCAGAAATGAGTGGTGCTTTCCCTTAGAACATCATCGATCCCGTGCCCGAAGGATCGCGCGCCTGAAAACCGGGGACGTCGAACAAAATCGGCCTGGGTAGTGGGAAACAGATCACGGTTTGTAGGGGCGATCTTGTCACTTGCTGTCTCGACGAAAGCAAATAGGATGACGTAGAGATAGCCCATGAGCGAATCACGCCAGATCGGACTCTGTTCGACACTGAGAAGGACCGTATAAAGCTCCCCGCGAACATAATTGGTCTTGTTCGTCAACGCCTGCGCAGGGTCATCCCATTTGACGCCCAAGAGACGTGCGACACTCGAGGACAGGCAGATTGGCGACGGATGCAGACTCATCTCTGCCATCTGCCTCTGTGAATTGAATATTGCTCTAGAGAATGGCAACGAGGATCGTGAAGATGGATGCGAGGTGCTTTGGCTTGAAACCGAATGTGCGCATCGCACCACGGACGTCCTCCATGGCTATCGCATAGTCACTAAATGGTCCGTTGAGTAGACAGCAACACCTTGAGGTGGCTAAGAGCGCATATTACGAGGGGTCTTCGATGATGAAGTAGTCTCGCTCCTGTGGTGCTGCTCCGAACAAAAACTAGTAAATGATGTGAACGTGCGCTCCTCGTGCGCGAGACGGGTCAGTCTGCATTTATCGAGAGCAAAACCAACTACCTTGGCCGAATCGATGCACCCTCGCTCGTCGAAATGAAGCTCGAGATAACGGCCGTGACGAGATGCATTCGAATTTGAGACGGTTACGCGTTGCCAAACGCGTCGAGGGGTGTGGAGCGCCTTGATTTGGCTCGCCGTCCGCAGTTCTTTCCTGGAGGGGGCAGACATAAACTGGATGATTTTCCCGAGTTGGTGATTCACCTGGAGCAAATAGACAAGATCAACAGACGGAAGAGAGCAGGAGACACGAGGCTAGAGGGAGATGCACCGAGCAATGACGGAATGCGACTGTTTCGTGCGGCGCATGAGCAAGTAAATCTGAGCAGCGAGTTCGTAGAGACAGGGTTGGAGCAGGCTGGCGCTAGCGAGCGACAGGCCGGTCTCCCTGTAGCAGTGCTCTTTATATTCTTGTTCTAGAGTAGGGCAAATATTATCGGAGCGAGAGCGTGTGTGGAGGACAGAGAGGATGGTGTCTGAATCATTGGAGGGGTAAACAGTGACGGAGTGTGAGATGGATACAAGGTGAGCGAGGTCGCCAGTGTTGACGGCATGTGTAGAGAGTGATGAGGTCGAATGAAGGAACGTGAGGACGAGCGGTCAAAGAAGAAAAAGGAAAAGCAGGCATGGCAGGTGCCAACGGAACGCTGAGGCCGACTAGTAGAGAGCGTCCATGTCAACCACCTCTAAATTGCACCTCCTCAGATCCACTGCTCGACGCCAACGAACGAGGTAGACAAGACGTTGGACCTTCATCTAGTTTAAAGAAAGCTAAGACTCTGATACAGCCTTTAAAAAAAGCCAAGCCTGAGAGTGTTGCGTTAGACATATCAGATGAGGGGTCGACTACACACGCAGAAGAGAGAGAATAAATATGGCTTGAGACAGAAAAATACGCCGAATCTCACCCAACGATCAACTCGACTCATCATGTACCACCCCAGCTACAGCCCTGCGCGCCTCTTCCTTGCACCGCAAGGCCTTTTCCTACCCTTCCTCAAAACGAATCCCCATTCTCGACCGGGTGCACGACAGATGCAACCACCTTGACCTTATTTTTGCTCTATAGCTCTGCCCGCCCAATGCCTGTGGCCCAAACTAGAAGAAACGGCTCGTCTCACCAATCAAGATTAGCTGTTGGTATGACCCACCTCGGTGCATACGTGAGCAAACCACGCTACTTCTGGAGCCCGACTCGTCTTCCCGAGCAAGTCCACACACACCTTGATATCACCCAACTGGAAAAACGTCGCAAATGCCAAATTATTTGCCCCACTTTGCTCTGCAATCAAATGAGCAAATAAAGTCTGGCGGTATAGACGTAGCACGACTCACCCGCAGTGACAGTAAGCTGCTGTAACCCCTCTCGATCACTTGTCGAGAGCAACAACAGCATCAAAGCACTCAGATCACTCGCCCACTCAAACGCCTCTCGTGCAAGATCAAACCGCCACACCACCTATGCGCGATCACCCAACGCCTTCCATTTGGTCCCCGCCTCGTTCTTAGGTACCGAACGCACAATGTCAAGAGCAGCGTCGAGGTCGTCGAGTTGCAACGACAGATCAAACTTGTGATCCGGGTCGTGGTGTCACTTGCATCGCGGGCTCCTTGAGATCTTCGAAGAATCATGCCACTTTCTTCAATTGTTCCTTGGGTAGTGTAGGCAACATCTTGGCGGCAGCCTCCATGTCACCGCAGAGAACAGCCGTCTAATACTCGACCATGTTCAAGGACAGTACATAACCATAGATGTTCACATCTTTGTCTGCAAGATATGCTTGATTGTGTGCCGGTATATAGCCGAGGATGTGCATTGGGCTAGAAAAATATTAATAGCGTAGAGAGTACACCCGAGAAAAAACTTACACGTCTGACAGGCTGATGGTATAAGACTCGTCGCCGATGAAATAGTTGACCCGGTTGCCCGCTGTAGTGTAGATAAATCAGTCCCCGACCCATTTTGCGGTCATAATGCTACGGATGGTGGACATCAGGCAATTGTCTGTTAAGCAATAAGAGACGACACCTACCTGTCTGAAACTTCTGAGACGACATTGAAAGCCTCTTCAGTGCCTCATCCGTGACCTCTATACTCTCCTCGAGTTTCGTATCACATGCGTCCCGCTTAAACTGCAGAATGTAAAACAATTCATAGGAAGTAATTGCAACTAGGAGTCCCGTCCCCAACCAAAAAAAACCTTGTTGACTGTCCCATCAAATCAGTCAAAGACACTCCAGAATGGGTAAGGAAACAAAGAAAGACGCACTTTTTAGCGTTCACGTCTATCCGTCTGACAACCTCCCCGCTCTCCTAATACCAAAACACCACAAACTTCTTGCCCCATGCACCCAACAATGGACCACCGTGTACCCTGTCAATCGACTAGCTGCTCGAATCTTTTATCCCTGCACCACCTCTCTCCTTGAAGTTCTTGTACACCCTCAATTTTAGCTTGCTTTCCAGCACTGCATACGTCGTAGAGTCGCCTGCCCAAGTAAACGAGAGACCATTCCCAAATGACTTGTTCCTCCATGCGAGCGTCATATATGATGTACTCCCCGTCTCCGATGACCGTCATGAACCGTCCGTTTGAAGAAGGAATGAGATTTGTCGCAAAGATCTTCGTGGTACTAAGCTCCTTGATCTGGAGGGGGACGTGACTACCTTCCGCAATCGTATCGTCGGCAAGATTCCGGACATTCCCCGAGAGCAAAAGCTGGTTGCGCGTGTAGATGACTTTACCGGTGGGATCCATGCTGAACGTAGGTTCACCCCGACTAAGCTTGACGATATAGCTTGTGGGAACTCCGCAACAACGATACACATCGACAGGACCTACTTTGATGACGATGATGCCCTCATCGAATCCAACAGCGACCTCGTTCACATCTCTCCGCAAACCCACACTCCATGCCCGTTCCAGCACATAGCTCAACGTATTCTCCAGCAGATTCGTGTTGCTATCTTGACCGTCCCGTTCTCGCTACCGCTGATAATGACCGGCAGATTGGGACGAAAGATCGCAAACCAGGGAGTGTTGGTGCGACCCTTCATCATCTGCGCACAGCTCTTGCTGAGGTAGTCCCAAATCTTGATCGTCTTGTCATCTCCGGTCGTCACAAGATTTGGCTTGTCTGGGCCTGGATAGAAGTCCACACAATTGACGCCCTTGGCGTGTGTTCATCGCGAAGTTGGCGCTCGTGGCTCGATGAGGTGAAAGTCGGTGCCTTTGACGTGATCAGATCGAGAGAAAAATTTTCGCTGGGGAGACAGTACGAGATTATTATTTAAGCTAAAAGAATGCTTTGAAACACTCACAGACACATCAAACGATATTAAGGGTATTAGGGCAGCAACACTGCCAAGGAACATAAGAACACTGTCAAACGGGATTGAATGTAAGGGTTCTCTAGCCATGACGATTGCTGCAACTTGGGTCGACAAATCGACGCGGAGTGTGCTGTGCCAGCCACGAGGAGGCGGGCAGTGAGAAGCAGATACGTCGCGCGTGGTAAATAAATTGGCAACTGAAGAAGACATGTAACTTGCCCGTCGCGATATGATGTTGCTTGCAATCACGTCGCTTAATATGTCTTCATCCATACGTGCTAACATGTCCTGGGTGATACAGTTAGTGGCGAAAGGAGAGCAAATCAAGAAACACACGGTCAATGGCGTGTCGCCTATTGTAACCAAAGAGGAAGCTGGCTATTACAACATGACTTGCGAGATTTGCAGCAGTATGAGACACTGCACCTTTTCATGATTAGCCAACTACATGGTTCAATCATGTATTTAGTCAACTGTAGTACAGATACACCGAGCTGCATTCATAAAGCAAATTTGACAACACCAAAGGAATGAACTAGCTAATTAATGTTTTACATTCTGGCAAACCCGCTTTCGGAACATCACCCTGGCTTTGGGATTGGCAAGAGTGCGTGGCCCATCCGGAACACTCTGTGGGCGACCTATATTCCCCTCCAACTTTACATCGTACATCATGACAATGTGGGCCAACATTGATTTGAGCTCAGCCGCAGCAAAGAAGCGACCAGGACTAGATGACGGGACAAAAGGTGTCAACAGGAGTATAAATATGGAGGTACACGAGAGGCAAGCGTACCATGTATGTCGACCGAGTCCAAATGGCAGGTACTCGGGAGAAGTCGCAGTAAACTGATATTTCTCGCTTCCACCATTATCTTTGCCCATGTTTGCAAACCGGAATGGATCAAATACATCTGGGTTTTCATACAGTGCATCATCATGGTGTATGGCTTCAATGGGAACGTAGATTCTAGTGCCTTTCGGGATCAGCGTTCCATCGGAAAACATAAAGTCTTTGCAGGCCTTGCGCAACAAGCCCACTAGAGAACAAGTAGATGAGTCAATAGTATGATATCCAAAAGTGACCAACAAATCTCGATGCCCTCTATGCGCATAGTCTCCCTGATGAAACTGTCAATGCGGTGCATATTGCCTAGGGATGCTTTCGACCATCCTTCCTTCTCGACAATAGTATCCACCTCCTCGCGGAGAGGCTGCACATACTGAGGATTTGCCGCTAGATTGTAGAGCACATTCGTGAAAACCTGCAATTCAGAATGACCAAAAGGCCAAGATAAAAATTACCAAGTGGCACATACATTGGAAGACGTCTGTAATGTAGTGGATTAGGAGAACACCGCACACCTGGAGATGGCGATAGGCACGCACATGAATTGCAGCAAAGTTGGCTATCAACATGTAGCCCACTATCGATTCAACTGTGGCATTAAGGCCTGCTTCGTCCATCACCCATGACAGGAGGTCGTGCTATAATAAATAAATGAATATGGTGGTGGTTCTGATCATAATTAAGTGCGACGAACGGGTTTCTCGTCCCAATCACTCCCATACTCGTTCAAGTGTTTCTGTCGCTCCTCAATACTTGGACGAAGGTGCTCTGCACCCGGGACAGTGTTTGCAAGGAAATATGTAAT